>PVKM010001852.1:0-71703 GCA_004027735.1 Carollia perspicillata
AAAAAAAAATGCCAACTTCACTTTAAATTAAAAACTGATTTTTACCAAAAAATACATTTATTCATAGAATCACCCAACTTAATGAGCTTCCTAAGAGCAAAGAGTCACTCTTTATTTCACATGTATACAAATTGAATCATAGTTAAAAATTTATTACACAAAAAACATAATTTACATGGGATTTGGCACACAGTTTTTATTTTTCTAAAATGATTATTAGGAGGTTTCCATGGAAATAATTATATGCTTTAATATCCAATGTAAATATATATTTAATTACATTTCTGTCTAGAGTCAGTGCAAAGTTACCATGATCGTTCAGGTGTATTTCGGAGGAGAATATACAAGGACTACCCAGAAGGTATCCAGCCATATAACATAAAAAATAGAGACCTTTTTTTGAGAAGATACAAGACACAAGAAACAGTGTACATAGGACAGTGACGCCTCAGTCTCCAAAGTAGGCACCTTGGGATCTCACACATCTCCCAGTTTCCATCAGCTGCTTCATTGTGTTTCCCTGAATCTTATTGATGGTCTGAAGTCTCTTCCTTTTCAAAGGTAATTTTAACTTTGGGAAAAGCCAGAAGTCACAGGGCACTAAATCTAGGCCATAGGGGAGCTGAGTCACCTAGCTGATTTCACGTGTCACAAAAGAAACTCTGCACAAGATGTGATCCATGAGCAGGCACAGTGTCGAGATGAAGATGCCAGTCTCCCCATTTGCCCATAGTTGCAGCCATCTGAATCATTTGAATAGTTTCTGTGGAGGAATGTTCAAGCTTAATGCAAAATCTGATGCATATTCATTGCTCTACTCACTCAGTCATCTTGAATGCGATGGCCACACAGTACACATGCTCATTCAACAGCATCTGCCGCCCCCACTGACTAGTACAGTGAAGTTGTCATTGGTTCATACATGTGCATTCCAGTCCACTCTTCTTTATTGCCAAGTTACATTGATGTCATGCAAACCCTTCTTGCTATATTAAAAATGGCTGGACTTTTTCTGGACAGACGTCATTATACTGAAATAATTATTTTATCTTTTGATTTGTAGAGGATCCAAGTAAATTCCTGTATGACTGAGAATTATTTTTAAAATAACCTTCAAAGGGTTAACATTCTTATTTGGAAACCATGCAAAGCAAAATATCCATGTGTTTAAGCCATTAAAACGTAATAAATCACACACCTAAGTGACAGAAAATGCAAAGGTGCCAAGTTTTAATGAGTAACAAGAAATGTCATCTAAGGTGCTTTACATGTAATTACTAGCAATTCATTGAATGGCCCAGCATCAGACAAACCTAACCTAACTATTCGACTCCAGTAGTTTAGACTAATGGCCACAGAAGACAATCAGGCATAATATCAGGTAAAAGGATAACATTTTCAACTTTATTGTCAAATAAACCAGTCTAATTAGCAATAAACATGTTTATTCATGTGTCTTTTGGTGATTATGCAATATGGCTCATTACACAATGAAGATTTTAGCAGAAGATACGTCAATGACGACTTATCTGTAATCACTATTGGAAGTACACAGTTAATGCTGGGTAAGCCTTGTAAATAAAGTCTCTTTAAAACAATGTGGATTTAATGGCTTCCACATCACCAATATATTCTGCCTCAATTTGAATGCACTTTGTTTTTAATGCTCAAAGTTGTCTCATTATTTAAAATAATATGTCTCAGATTTGCAGTTTTATGACAAGTTTGGTACAGGATTTTCCAAATGAATAAAAACATTCTTTCAAAACCAGAAAAAAATATTTTATCACTAAGAACTGCCAAAGACTGTATTAAACATACAAATCCACCCTGGCCCTTCATCACAGAGCACAGTTCTAACAGAAGTTGTTCTTTGGTCTGAAACACTTAGATCATGGTTTAGAAAAGGGATATATTTCTGTCTTTTTGATATTTGTGAAACTCCTTGTTTCATTTCACAACACATCTCTTGGCTTCTTGTTTCAGGGCAAAAGAAATGTTGTTTATTAGATATGTATAGCCCTCTCTCATCCCAAATTTTGCATGCTTATACACACACTCACAAAAACACACCTGAGTTTATAAATTCTGTTGGATAAGCCATGGATGGAGCTTCATTTGGAGAAATTAAATTTAAAGACCAAAAAGCCCTGGTTGGTGTGGCTCAGTGCACTGAGTGCCAGCCTGTAAACCAAAGGGTTGCCATATCGATTCCCAGTCAGGGCACATGCCTGGGTTGCAGGCCAGGTCCCTAGTAGGGTGTGCCCAAGAGGCAATCATACATCAATGTTTCTCTCTCTTTTTCCCTCCCTTCCCCTCTCTAAAAAAAAATTTAAAAAGTATTTTATAAAAGACCAAAACAATGGAAAAATATATAGGTAGGAAGGAATTCAAAATTCATCTGGAAATAAAGTCATTTTTTCTGTCATGAACATTTCAAACTGTCCTCTCTACTCCTGCACTACACACACACACACACACACACACACACAATCAATCAACCAAAAGTAAAGCAATTGGGTCACTCTAAAGAAAGCTCAAAGATCAGGCAATAATGGAAAATGATAACCCTATGTTAGAGCCTGACAGTAACATAAGCCACAGTATAAGACAATCTCCACATAGACAGTATGAGTATTTGCTTAATTGGTTGTCATGTTTACAACACTTGTTGAAAATTTTTAGACAAAATTATGCATGTAAGTTAATTAATTTCATTGTACTAATACATGAAATCACATATCACATAATGTAGCATAGCAGTTAAACAATATTGCTAGTTTAATAATGATATTTAGTAAAAACTTCCATTATGAGTCCTTACTGGGTCACTTTTTTAGTCATCTCAATTTTTAGAATACACTACTTTCACTTTCATCAAAGTCCTGTGCACTGATTCCTAATTCATGTTTCCATCACTGACACTTTCATATGAAACCACTGACACATCAGAACTCATGTCATGTACTTCCCATACAAAGTTATACTTGTGAGGTCTGCAGTTTAACCAGTTGCTAGTTATAAGGAGATTTTTGAAAGACTTACTTGCAAGTACTACCTAAACTTGGAATGGTGAAACCAATTCTCAGAAATAATGATTAAATCTGACTTACATGTATTGCCCTCTATTTTTTTTTCCTTTTACTCTGATTGTGTCAAGTTGCTTCAATGAGGATCCTGAACAAGACTGAGGACATTTTTCCCAAGCAGAACTTTGTCATTGAAAGCCAATGAGGTATTAGCAGAAATTTATGAATCCCCCTGAAGGTGACTTCCTTGGTTCTGAAAGGTGAGGGTGGGCCTGGGGGTGAGGGGACAGAAAATGCTATAATATGGCTGTATGCTATATACTATGTGAAACCAATGGAATTTTCTGGATACCAGATATGCCATCTCTAGTTAACCTGACTGGTGTGACAAAAACACAGTTCAGTAGTAGAGCAGTTTGGAAAGCAGCTGCATTTCTGCTCTCCTAGTGCCGTGTCCCTTCCTTCCTTCATCAGGTCTCAAGGGCGCCACACTGCTCTTTCTCAGGAAACCGTGGGGAGTCATCCAGCACATCTAACTAACTCCATCTCATTACCTAGCTGAATTCACCCATGGAATCGAAACAGTATGGGGAAAGGCCCTGAAGGGCATGGCAGGGTCACAAAGATTAAGAGTGGGCAACCATAGATCTTACAGAAATTAGTAACACCCTAGGCGGCAGCAAAATCGAGGTTGATAATCAGTACTTAAAAACTAAAAATATTGTATGCCGATTCAAGTAGACTTTGTTAGGTTCGTAAAGTATTTAAGATAGACGAAGAAGACAGGCTGTACTATAAACTCCCTTTTCCTCATTATTTTTCCATGTAATCATCATTTTTCATTCATCCTACAAACATTTATTATCTATCAGATATTGAGATAAATTCAACAGATATAGAAGTAGAGTAGCCCCTCATTGAAGTAACCAACAGGTGCTATAGAATATTCAATAACAGTCTTGTAAAAATAATAATCAATATTTATTGAATACTCACTGTATGTCATACATTCTACTAATCAGTTTACAAGAAACAAATTACCTAATTATCTTAATAACTTAATTAGTAAGCATCAAATTTATATTGTACAAAGAATGAGAATAAATCTTGTAGTGGTCTAAACATTTTGGCCAAAATTACCCAACCAGCAACATTGGGGATAAGACTCAAACTCATTTGCACTTGGATCTATGACCCACACTTCTGATAAAGTTCTGGTAGATGTTCTTATTTTTTAAGGACCTATTCTGGGCCAGGTTAATGCTGCCTGGTTCTTCTGGCAATTTAGATAACCTCAGTCGTAAGTGGAATTTCAATTCTTATCTGTTCTTACATTCCTCTACTTATTGTTAAAAGGTAGTAGCTGTGTTTCTGTTACATTATTTTTTTAGAATCACAAAAACAAGCTGAGTTTTACTTTAGTTAAAATGAAATATGGTTCAAGTTATCCTTGTAACATTAGCAAAAATATATAAAACTAAGTTTAACCAATTTGAGTCAATCAGAGGAATGATTACTGATTTTAAACAGTTGATTTTAAGTTGCAATATCAACTAATGATCAAAATAACTAGAATGGGTTACGGTAGCATTTTCTAACTACAGGCACGATGTGCCTTCAACTTTCTCAGCATTACAGTTTTGGACATGAGGTAAACAAATGAAAACAGGCATGAAGACATCAGAGGGATGAATACTGGTGCGTATCGCTGACAACCCAATGAGATGTGGTAAGGACAATGAACAAAACAAAACAAAAAACTTACTTAGTATTTCTCATTTGAAAAGGCTTCAGAAAACACAGCCCTCAGACAAAACTAATTGAAGACAAGTATTTGTATTTACAAAAATGTGCCGTGCCCAGGAAAGGCAGAAACCACTGTGTCTGTTCCTCTCATTTTATATCCTAGTGATCAGAATGCTGTAATTTTCATGGCACGAGGGAAAAAGCCAAACAAGGAAAAGGGTAATTATTCAGAATGGAGGTTCCGGAGCAATTTTTGCAATCGATGATCTAACTCTAGAAGGGATAGCAAGCACTATTTAAAGCTGTGTTCACAGGAGATTCAGTGACATTGACTGGACTCTGCTTGAGCACATTTCCTACATGATTGTTCTCCCTGAATCTTATCTGTGGGATTATTTTGTATTTTTAAATCTTCCTTTGCATTGGCTAAGGGAACAAAACCCTCCAAAAGTTGAACACCTTCATTTACTTTTTTAAAAATATCAGCCTTATGCTCTATGTAGAAAGATGTTGAAAAACAAACACAATAGAACAATAGGCATGGAAACTTGAAACAGACTGAAAGTGACCAGAGGAGGGGGAGGAGGAGGACAATGGTGGAGAGAAGGGGAAGGGACTAGACAGAGAACATGTGCGAATGACCCACAGACATGGACAACAGTGTGAGGATTGACTGTGAGAGCATGGGTGGGATGGATGAAGAAGAGCAAAGGGGGAATAGTTGGGACAACTGTGATAGAATAAGGATAAAAAGTTATTTAAAAATAATTTTAAAAAAGCATTTGTTCAGAACTCAAGTAAGAAGAAATGATGAAAAATCAGTGGTTCTTGAAAATTTTCACATAGGCATACCAGTTAAATTTAAAATGTAATCTACCCTGGCTGGTGTAGCTCAGTGGATTGAGCTCAGGCTGTGAACCAAAGGGTTGCTAGTTCGATTCCCAGTTAGGGCACATGGCTGGGTTGCAGCCCAGGTCACCAATGTGGGCCATGTGAGAGGCAACCACACATTGATGTTTCTTTCCCTCTTTTTCTCCCTCCCTTCCCCTCTCTCTAAATAAATAAAAATAAAATCTGTAAAAAAAATAGACTCATTTTTTTAAAAAATGTAATCCAATTTGCCTTTTGACTTCGAGTTGTCAATACAGGAGGGACAAATATAAATGAATATATTTTTAGGGCACCCCCTCTATGATGTATCAGGCATAGGAAGAATAACTAATTTGTTCCCTTTCTGCTTGGACTTTTTCAGTGAGATTATTAGTTTTCGCTTATAAATTTATTAAGATGTGCAGAGAACAAACTTGAGTAATGTAGAAAAATAAAAAACTGTAAAATTATACTTTAACTATGCAGTTGCCAAACTCCCAAATGCTAATGCTAACTCCCAGTTACTATGAATACTCTCTTTTTATTTAATATTCAGATGCTCACCTTCCTGAACTGCATGGGTTTTATATCATTTTTGGTTTTCTTTTTTACACACATTTTATATAGTTTTGTTTTCTCAGGATTATAGAGGGATTATGTATTAGATTGCTAAAAATTTTATATTAACGGAAAGAATCAGATAATATTTTTCTTCCTCAGACAGCAAGAAAATCCCAAAGAAGCAACAAGAAGTAAAGGTAGAAATGCAGGAATGAAGATGGGTAAGCACCTGAGAAAAAGTTATTTGTGGCTTTCTTCATTTCCCTTTTCTGCAATATTTTATGATTTCTCTCTAATATGAAGAAATGTGTGAGCATTCCTTTTATTGTAAGAAACTATCCCTGGATCTTCATGAATTTCTATACTGCTTCTTCTTTGGTATAAATTCCCTCAAAGCAAGTTGTGGAAGAGACAGTAAAATATCACAACCATTCTCCCAAGGGAACATAAAATACATTTCCAGTGAAAGAAAATGGATTTTTGATTCTGAAATTTTGTGAAACGAGACTAGGGCTGGAATTCAAAGACGTGAAGTTGAGTTCCAGTTCAAACATTTACGAACTACGTGATCTTGAAAATTCATATAATATCTCTTATCTGAAAAGTTGAAGACTAAAGAAACCGATTGAAAAGCGTTCTGGGGATTAAATGAAATAATCAACATTAAAGGCACTGAAAAGCTGTCTTGTGAATGCACATCATTGTCATTGCCATTGCTCTGTGAAAACCATTGACACGGGGTCAATCTGATATTCTTTTTTTCATTTGTAAGCTTATATGCATGTGCACAGCCTCATTTAACAAGATTGCGTATTCCATTGCTAAATAATTTCTATAATTATTTCAGAGAAAGCCCCTTCCTTTAAAATTAATAATATTGCATTCTATCACACAAATTTTAATTTTTGAAAGTGTCTTCTTCCTAATGCATCCCTGTAGTATCTGCTAAATTGCCTCAGAAACAGTACCCTTAAAAATATTCCCCTAAATATAGTGATTTTCTTCATTGTAGGTAATTTATTTTTTGACTTTAAGTTTTGTAAGTAAGAGTCATTATAGCTGCAACCTCTGGATCTCCAAACATGCAATTTATTTGGACCAACTGACAATACAACTAAACTCTGATGCATAGATTTCTGGCTTTGCTGACCCAATTTCTCCAGCACTAAGATGACATGATCCCAAATAGGCCAGTAGCTTTGCTTAGGAACATATGGCCTCTAGGGAATGGATAAGCCTCCCAATTGAAGACCATGGACAGCCATCTGTTAGCAGTAAGTAATGAATAATCAAGTACATTTTGAGAGGCAGGGAGCACTGATTAGATTTTTGCAAGATGAGGTCCTATCTACCCCAAATGATGTTCTGATTTTAATTCATTTTCTTCAGTGTGACCTAAGTCAAGGTCTCAAAAAATGAAAAACTAACATGCTGATGTGATAGATCTTACTCAAATATTCAGGCTCATTTAATAATGAAAAATAATAGAAACTCAATATTTTTTCTGAAACATTAGCAGTATGCTCTGAATACATATATGGAGAGAAAACAAAAGTATAAGTTTCTCTAACACATAATTTTTAATACCTAAAGTGCTCTAATTTCTCTTACGTGAAGCTGGTCTATACTTTCACTATATTGAAAGTGCTAATCAAATATAAAATAATCACCTATAGCATGAGTATTTTTATATCAGTTGTTCAGAAGATTTTTTCTTTATACTGTACATTATAAATTTAATTTACATATTTAACTGAGGACCATCAATTTACTTAAATTTTCAAATGGCCAATGACCACATAGATAATAAAAATGAAAGTATACTGAAAATGATCAAGAACCAAATGTAATTTTCATGAAAATATATGATAATGAGATAAATGCTAAATTATGTAAATTATATGAATTTCTGTCCATTAATGGCTATCACAGCTATTCTTTGAGTTTAAAAATTAAAATGATTTAATAACTCACACTTTTGCATAACAAGCATTTTATATTTCTTCTTTACATTTCCTTATCCCAAGTTTCTAGAAGATTTGGGAATACTTTAAGTTATCAGTCAACATTTTAGAGTCAAACAACCTGTGAGGTAGAGAGTATTAATAGTTCTATTTTGTAGATGAGAAAATTTAGAACAAGTTAAGCAAAGATGTCCAGTTTCTAGTTGTGTATGTAAGAAGCTTGGAAATCACTATTCCATCCTAACTACTGACCCCAAGATTGGACAGACAGACAAGCCAATACAGGCTGTTGTGACTTACCTGAGAAGAGACTCAGGAGAGGAAATCATCATGGGAACCAGTGCTGGGGTAGAAAAACCTCAATTGTCATTGTAAATTACTAGAGGCCTGATGTGGGCAGCTCTGAGACTTAAAAATTCCAAAGGGATCCACTTGCGGGGGGCCCCCGCAATATTGTGAGTTTTACTTTCAGGACACCCACTAAGTACTCACAGTAAATACCAGAGAGCAAAACAAAAAATCCTCCTCCTTCTGGCAGGGAAAGGGGAAAAGGAACCATTCTAAAATACACCAGAACATTCTGGTGTTCTTAACAAGGCATTTGCTCAAGAGAAAGTAGTTAACCAGAGCCTAATCTTCTGGGGCATTATAAGGGATAACTGTCCTGGGGGAAGAGAAATTTCCAGCTACATTCAACTACATCTCAACTACTCTCTTCCACATGAGAGAATGAAAATACCCTATTCCAGCCCACTCTGTTCATTCTATTCCATATAAGGGAAAAACTTGTGAAGTTCAAGTCCAGAGGCATAGGCTCACTGAAAGATTGATACTTAATCATAGGATTATTGATTGCTTTCCCCTCCCCTAATATCGAATTACTAAAGGCCTATTTCCAAGAGATATTTTTAACTAGTACCTGTCCAGTTATTATAAATAATTATAAGACATACCAAAATTCAAGATTAAAAAATATATATATTTTTTTAAGAAAGGGAACAAGCATCAAAGCATCAGTACAGACAAGGCAAGAATGTTGAAATTATTAGACCAAAAATTTAAAACAACTATAATTATTATGCTAAAGGCTTGAATGAAAAACATATATAACATGCAATAACAGATGAACAATGCAAGTGGAAAGACAATCTAAAGAAAGAACAAAAAAGAAATGCTAGATGTCAAAAATGCATATAACAGACATGAAGAATGCCTTTGATGGGTTTATTAGTAGACCAAATATGGTTGAGAAAAGAATCTCTGAGCTTGGGTATATCTTAATAGCAGCCTCCAAAACTAAAAAGCAAAGAAAGTAAAGAATGAAGATAGAAACAGAGGAGAGTCTGTAAGGACTGCAGAACAAACACAAAATGTATAACATTTGCATAATAGGAATACCAGAAGCAAAAGAGAGTAAGGAACACGAGAAATATTTGAAATAATAGTGATAAAGTATTTCCCCAAATTAATGTCAGACGACATGTCTAAAGCATATGTCTAGGAAGCTCAGAGAACCCCAAGCAGGATAAATGACACCCCCCCCCAAAAACAAACAAACATCTAGGCATACTATTTTCAAATGATAGAAAAGTAAGATTTTTTTTTAATTTCCTGAAAGAATCTAGAGGGGAAAATATATTATATAGAGAGTGACAGTGATAAGGGGTACATAGAAATTCTCCTCAGAAACCACAAAGCAGGAAGACAATAGAGTGAAATATTCACAGTGTTGAAAGGAAAAAAAAACCCACCAACCTAGAATTCTGTACTTTGTGAAATTATCCTTCAAAGGTAAAGGGGGATCAAAACTTTCTCAGGTAAACAAAAAATGGGGAAACTTGTTGCCAGTAAACCTACCTTTTAAGAAATGTTAAAATAACTTATTTAGAGAGAAGGAAAATATATAGGTTAGAAACTTGAACCTACATAATGAAAGAAGAACAAGTATTGAAGAATATGCGAAGCTTAATTTTTTTATTATTCTAAGTTGATATACCAGATAAGTTTGTTCAATATAATAACAGCAAAAGTGTAGCCAACTACTTACTGTTATTCATATATTATATATGTGTTTATATATGCTTACATATAAGGAAAATGGATGAATGAAAGATATGAGAAACAGAAGGGAAGAATTATGATTAAATTATTATTATAAAGGACTCACTCATATTACACAGGAAGCAGTATAGTGATATTTAAAAATAAACTTGGATTAGTTGTGATGTTATATTGCAAATTCTACGCTATCCACCTACCCTTCAAGACAGCATGGATAGAAGTGGAGAGTATTATGCTAAGTGAAATACACTGGGCAGTAAAAGACAAATGCCATATGATCTCACCTATAAGTAGAACCTAATGGACAAAACAAACTAGAGGAACATAGAACCAGAGGCATGGAAATAAAGAACATAATGACAGGGACTAGTGAGGATGGGGAAGGGTGATAAGGGAGAAAAGAAGGGGAAGGGCCTATTTAAAGAAAAAGTATAAATGACCAATGAACATGGACAACAGCATGAGGATTGACCATTGGAGTACAGGGGGTGAGCAGGATGCGGGGACAATGGGGGAAAACTGGGACAACTATAATAGAACAACAATAAAAACAAGCAAATAAATAAAGATCATTGCTGGAAACCAAAAAATAAAAATAAAAATAGTTTTTTTAAGTATAATTGATATGTTAAGAAAGGAGAAACAATAATAAAATGCTCAACTAAAACCACAGAAGTCAGAAAAATGATGAAGACAAAAAGAATACAAATAAAGAAAAAGGGCAACAAAGATAAAACAGTAACAAATATGGCAGATCTTAATCCAATAGTTAAATTATTTATCCAATTATTTAATTAATAAATTATTAATTAATTAATTAATTAAGTATTTAATCCAATAATTAAATGATTGCTTTCAATATCAATGATCTAAATATATCAATTAATAGACCAAGGCCAGAGCAGATTTAAAAAAAAAGAAAACAAGGCCTATGTGTTGATTACAAGAAATCCAGTTTAAACAAAAAGACACATAAGATTAGAAGTAAATGGATGAAGAAAATTATGCCATCCTAACACCAAAAGAGTGCAGGGTAGCTATATTAAGTTGAGGCAGAGCAGACTTCAAATCAAAGAAACTTATCAGGGTGAGAGAAGGTCATTACATAATAAAGAGGGGGTCAAATCTCTAAGAAAACATAACAGTTCTTAATGTGTATGAGCCTAATAGCAGAGCATCAAATTTCATAAGTCAACAACTCTTAGAATTGCAGAGAGAAATAGATGGATCCACTTTCACACTGAAGGTTTCAGCACCCTTCTACCAGAAATGGACAGATTCAGCTTGCAGAAAATCAGTAAGGGCATAAATGAACCGCCAAAATCACCAATAAACCAGATATAATGGACATCTACAGACTACTTAATCCAACAACAGCAGAAGACACATTCTTTTGAAGTTCACACACAACAGTCACCAAGACCTCATTCTAAGCTGTGAAACACACCTGAACAAATTTAAAAGAATATTCATTGTACAATGTCTGCTCTCAGGTCACAATGAAATCAAATTAGAAATCAATGATAAAGATGAATGAAAAATCCCAATAAGCACAGTAAAGAGGTTTGGAACAATCATTATGGCAGAAGGGTCAGCAGTACGGGGCATGAATCATATGAACATGACCTGAACAGAGCAGTGTGCATGTGCAATTTTGCATAATATTAGATAGCTTCAAAGGATTGTAGATTGCTAAGTATCTGAGAAACAGATCTGAGCAACAGTAATAAAAGACATGCTACTGTCATAGTAAGAGTCTAAATATTTAGCCCAGTGGTAGAGAGGACTCTTAGCAATTCATGTTGCTGAGCAGTGTCAGAGAAAAGTTTGAAATATGTTTTTAACTTGGACCTGTAAAAAAATAACTCAGCACTATTCAGTCATTAAGTAATAATTTGGATGTATTAGTCAGCAACATTATTTGGATGTTGTCAAAGTTCCCCCTCTACACATATGTGGAAGAATGTCTTTGGACTATTCTTACAGGACAAAGGAAAAATATTGATAAAAATGGTAGAAAAGGGAGGAGAAAAAATCTCCAGACAACCTGGGAATGATGAATCTTGTTTGATTTTGATTCGGGGGAAAAAGTGTTAGTTGGCATCTACCAAAGGTGACAGTCTGGAGAATGCCCTTGTGCAAACTGACTAGGGGTGCTGATGGTGTATCTCTGGAGGGGTCAAGCTGCCTCTGCACTGTCTGCTCATGTCCTTCCACTGAAACCTGCACCAAAGTATCATCCAGGTCTTCTGTGCCATGTTCTTATGAAAATGGCTCACACCCTAATTGCCCCTCCTGCCAAAAGAATTTTGAGAGATCTCTTTGTTAAAACATTATAGCAGAAAATCAAAAGAGATACAAAGCAGATATGTCATGGGGAAGAATACAGATTACAAAACTTGCTCCTATAATCAAAATTAGTTTGTGTTTGCAGATGAAGGGGACACTTCGATTTATTTATAGAGTTGCTAGAGGTGTCCTAAAATATAATACTCTTATTTGTATGTTATGCCTAATGATACAATAGAATGTGTAGAAAAATCATTACTCTTAATTAGTATTTATGTTGAGTTCAGAGAGTTTTGTTTTTATTTTAAATAGGCATACAGGTTGTAAAAACATAAACTGAACAATGGAGCTCAGATTATGATTCTTAAATCCACAAAAGAAGGTCAGCAGTATCTTTTGAAGAATGTTCTATCAATATGCCTCATTTCTATTTAGCTACATTAAATATTTTAGACATATATTCTAGCTATTAGGATTTTATGATGCCTGTAACAGAAAACTCAGCTCAGACCTCCTTGGTGAAGGGATCAGCCAAAACATATGTGTGCATAGCCCGTAGACACAGACACAGTGCAGGCATGGCCAAAGGGAAGAAGGGGTGAAGGTGAGGGAGGTGGGTAAAGGCAGGAGGAGAATAAGGACATCTAGGGTAGTGCAAATAATAAAATTAAAGTAAAAATATAATTTTAAAACAGGATTTATTGTCTTACAATTGCAGGTGCCAGAATCAGGTCGTGTGTTATAATTTGATCCATTTAGTCAATATTCAATTTCTTAATTTTTAGCCCTGGTGCTCTGCCATCTGTGTCAGGTACCAGCATCAGTCTACGAAATGCATTCCCTTGGGTCACAAGAAGACTGTTGAAAAATCTCTGGCTTTCTGTCCCTCCTCTGAGTTGATAGAAGGAAGAAAAGTTTGAAGAGTGAAGAAGAGTCCTCCTAAGAAATTCACCATAAATGACTTGTATCTCATTAGCCTCCACTGGGCCACCTCCTCCACCCACATTGGGCTATCTACTTATTTTTGTATCAATAAAAAAGCCGAAGGGATTAAGCAACCCAAATTAACAAAAAACTCAGACACAAGCAACAGTGTGGGTGCGGGGGAGGGAGGTAGAGGAGGATAAAGGGAAGATAAATGGTGATGGAAGGAGACTTGGCATGAATGGTGAACAGACAATGTAATATACAAATGATTGTTACAGAATTGTACACCTGAGCCTATATATTTTTTAGCCAGTGTTACCCCAATAAATTCAATTAAAAATCAAAAAGTTGATACTTAACTGATAGCTTAGCTTAGTTCTCAGCCATGTGCTCCATAGTACTGATGTTGAAGCCACTTTTTTCAAAACATGAGGATGCTCAGGGTATATATGGACATCTGAAGAACAGCAGAGAAATACCAAGAACAGAAGAAACTGACACTGGGAAGGAAAACATAAAGCATACTTAACAACCAAGCAGGGCATACAGTAGTAAAATATCAAAGGTTATTGTATCACATTGTTTTTATGGGAGACATTGATTGCACTTATTATACTTCTATAAGACAATTCACAGGATTTTCATAACAAATCACCTGAATGTCTCCACATTCTAATAAAACCCCCTTAGACTAGCCAGCTCTTCCGAGAATGATATATATATGTATTCGGCACTCAATGTTCTAGATGTCACTGCATTCTGGTCTGAAAGATTAAAAATAAAATTCAATGACTCCCTTCTTCCTCAGTTCATGCTAGACCATCCAAATTCAGGATGAGGAGTTTCTCTACTTTAAGATAAAACAGCAGATTGTCCTTGAATAATTCTCACCACTGAGCACAAACCTGAATATAAGTTCATCCGCTTAACCCAGCGGACTGGGATTCAGTGAATCCTTTCACACCACAGGTCTTTGTTGCTTTCTCTGTAGATACTTTAATAGGTTCCAAGAATCCACCACTTTCCCACAGTAATCAACTCCGCTAAGCTCACTGTGCGTACTCCCAATAATAAAGAATTCAGTTTAATTTTTATTCTGAAACTTCCAACAGGAATTCTAGGGCCATTCGGAAGAGAAATACAATGCAAACTGATAAAGTTTTGAGAGTTATTTTTAATCTGAAGAAAGGAAAAATACAGAGCAAGAGGCAAAAAAAACAAAAGGGTACAAAAAGGAGAAATGGCCTTGTGTTACTGCCCATGTTTAGCTTGTTTGGAATTGCTGTGGAGTCAGACTCTCTCAAGCTTCTTGACACTGTGGTTTTCGTCTCCTGTTCAACCCACTGAGTCAGCGGTAGAAAAGACAGAGAAGTCATATTAAAGAAAACTGGCACCAGAAATAAAGTCCCCAGAAAAAACCTTTTGAAGGTCTCACTTTGGTGCTAATGTTTGGCTCTCCACAGACTATAAACAGACTTTCAATCCCTGACTGAAGAAAGATAATCTTTTTTTTAATTTGATTTTTAGCTTATCTGATAACTTATTAAGTGCCAACAATTGTTCAGTCATCAGGCGTGTCAGTATCACAGGCATTTCATTCTGGAGATGGAGCCAGTAGGGAGTAAAGAAAGAAAAAAAAAACATTTCCTTAAGTATTTCTCAGCTTGCCAACCTAATCTAAATTCCTGTTAAATGACTATAAAGAGCCTAAAAAAATAAAGTTGACCCTTAACTTATATAAAAAAATCAAAAAACTTCTTAGTGCATTCATGCTTTCTATTATTTATGAGGAGCTCAGAGTGAATTAATATGAAGTATAAAGAATTCCTTGTGGGAGGGCTGCTAATTGTGGCACTTTTTTCCCTTTCTTTTGTTGGCAAAGGTGAATGAGAAGGTTTTAAAAAAAAAGCCATATTTTTAGTATCCATATTTTATAGAGAACTCATTTGCATCATAAGCCCCATAGCACATGGCAGTTAGGCAAGTATCAGGAACAGAGAGGAAAAAATAGGCTTCAGGAATTTCTTACCATCTTGGTATACTTTTAGAACCTTCTGTTTAAGAAGCCAGATCTTTCTAGTACAAAAGCAGATTGCTGAGATACAGTTCTTCCACATAATATCCAGAGAGACAAAACAACTCAACCTGGATTCCCCATGGAAGACAAAACAATCTCTCAGATCTGTAACTAGCTCCTTGAAAATAGTGAGGTAAACCTTTTTAATGATTATTTAAAATTTATCCTCGATATAACACAACCGGACTAAATAATATCTAATGTTCTATGTAACTATATAGATTTAATGATTTCCCAAAGAAAAACAAACCTACGAAGTGGATAAAGTTGTCACATAAACCTTTTCTGAAAAGCGTGTTCCAGTATTATCTCTTAGATTATCTCTCAGGCCACTGAAACCCATTCTGTAACTTTTGCTACAAACACTTTAACAGAAAGTCTTGAGACCATAATCAGGATTCATATTCTGTCCTTGAATGGTCTACTGATGGTTTGCTGAATAAAAACTCAAGAAGTTATAGTCACACATCATGCCATCTGTGAAAGCACACTCACACAGTGCTTGCCTGGACAACTGTACTGTGAAAAACTACCTGGCAGAAAGTAACTTTAATGGTAAGATACATCCCAATTTTTTAATAAGTAGTAAAAATGTGTGTGGGAGAGGTTCACTTAAGAACAACAAAATATACTATATAACAATAAATGTTAATTATATATGCCGACATAGTTCTTTTGGTCTTCTTTCAGTATACGAAGAGACATCTGTACTTCTATGTGCCAAGAACTATAATAAGCAAAGAGGATATAGTCATGAACAAAGATGATATTTTCTAAGCCCTCTGGAGCAAAACAGAGTACATGGAGGTAACAGAAGAGGAAACAGGGCATCCAAAGTCTGGGAAAGAAGCTAGAGGTAGACACAAGAGAAAGAAAGGGTGCCTAAGACTTGAGAATAAAGAGCAAGTTAGGGACCAGGCCATGAGCCTTTAGCCTATTTGAGGGGTTCAAACCTTTATCCAAAGATCAACAGGTGGAAATTAAAATGTTTAAAGAGTAAAAGGAAAAGATTTACACCTGGAAAATATAACTTCAGTTACAGTGTCTGCATAAATTAGAAAGAGGGAAGAAGAGAAAGGTAGAAGCAGGGAGACTATTATACTCTCATCATGTTTACAATTTGGTCTAGGATAACTGCAGTGGAGATAGTAAGAAATGTATGGATTTGAAAGACAATTACAAGGTAAAGTCTATGCTATGCAGGTTCTTGTAGGGAAAATAATAGCTAGAATTTTAATAAGACATGGCCAGAAACAAATTACTCTTTCAGTTATATGGCATGTACTATTTACAAAGGTTCATCTGCGTATAAAAAAAATGAGAATATGTCTGCAGTATCTACATCCAAATGTGAGATTCGCAAGTTTCAGTTCACTTTTATTCTTCCAACTGTATTAAAATCTAATTGTCTCAACCTACAGTAGTAACTTGAAAGTGGGATACTCTCCCTAGGAAGATTGATAAATCTCTCTCTCTCTCACACACACTCTCCTTCTCTCTCTTTCTCTCATCAGAGTAGTGGTAGATAGCATACTGAGCCAAGCTCTCTGGCAGTGAGAAAAGACTGGATAATTCAAATATTCAACTGAATTGATTAATTTGATTACTCTGTCAATGCCTCTGTAGGATCAATAACCTAAAATGTTTAGAGAATGGACAAATGTGTTTTTAAAATTATGGACCAAAGTGCACTGAGTAGATTGGAAAATGAAGGAATTTAGAGCTGATGGATTAAAAAGAAGAAAGAAGAGCATAAAGTCAGAAACGAAGATAAAGAGTTGTGTTGAAAATAATCAAGCTTACTACCTGGGAAAAGAGAAGCTTGTGGTCCGAATTTAGAATGCTTGAAGTGATGTCTTTGCAGGTATAAAAATTACAATAAATAAGATATTTAATTTCTTAAAACATAGGGTTCTGCAGGTGCCTGGCTGAAGTGAAAAAAGAGAGAAAGTCTTTAAGAGTTGAGACATCAAGAAAAATGAGAAGCCAAACTCTTGGGAGGATTATCATCCATACAGACTTGAAATCAATCAAAATTACATGTGCTTTAGTCAAATAGCATGAGCAGGTGCTGAGGTCTTTGATAAATTGTGGAGAATGAAATCTAGAAAACAGAAAACCAGAAGGTGAGCATAGTTAGGTGGGTAGGTGGAAAATTTAATATTGCAGAATGGCATGCATCTCAAAGGAGCAGACTTGTTTGATTTGTTTTTAATATATCAGGATAAAGGATTAATAGTCCAGAAAGAGTAATGAAGAATGATCTTAATTTACTGGGAAGTAGGCGAGCTCTCGAGAAAAGTGATTAAAGAAGATAAGTATAAGATCTTTAGTGGCTCTAATCTCAATTGCTCACAATTCCATTACATTTTTCAGTTTCACTTCCAGGTCTTAGCTAATGTAGACATCCAATGCCTAATCACATCAGCTGTGGCACGCTCTCACATGCCTTAATTCTTATGGTTCATTGTGTTGACAGTGCCTACTCCATAGGGTTTACAAGGCTCAATATGATTATATATTATTTTAGAACACAGCTCAAATGTGACTCAGTCTTCTTAGCTTCCCGACCTTCTCCGTCACCACTGTCATCGCCACCCACCAGCAGATCTGGCAGCTCTCATCTGCATGCACCCATGGCTTTTTGTGCATAGCTTCATTAACATGCCTTACCATTCTACAACAGATATTTTAACACATCTTCCTCTCTCACTAGACAGTGATCACCTTGAGGGCAAGTTGCTTGCCTTATTGATCTCTGTGTGACTTCTCTCATCTAGCATAGTGGTACAGAGCAAACAGTGATAAAGGATTGCTGAAATAAATAGAATTTTAAAATATTTTGTTCCCTAAGCAGCCACTTTCCTCTACCATGTCAAAACCATTGAGTTCTTTGTCCTTTGGCAATGGCATAATTCATAGGTCCAAGAGGTTTAAAGGCATACAGCTTACAGCTAAAATGAAAAGACTCATTACAGTACTGTATTGGAACTATTAAGTTACATTTTGCAACTGTACTGTGCCACCAATATAATTAGAAGATATTAAACTTTCATTAGTTAGACAAGCCAGACACCCTTTAATTGTCATTATTTAAAATTTTTGCTGACTATAATAGCCTCACAAGATAGACATCTCATTTCTCTGTCAGACCCAAGTGTCCCAAGTGGTATAATTTTATTTCTCTCTACTTCAATGCCACCCATAATAGTATACAACATTTAATGTATTCCTAACTTTCATTTGTAATGTTGTTAGTCAAGTAAAAATTTGTGGAGGGGCTCCGCCTGCAGAGCCTCCCCGTCCACCACGGATGAAAATAATGCTACCAAGACATGGCCTGCTTGGGGAGGAAAGGTGACTCACTTCTCTCAAGGGAGAAGAGCCAAGAACCTCTTCTTCGATGGGCTTTTATAGGGTTCATTTTGCACAGAAACACAGGTAAAGCTCTTTAATCATTGTCAGGCAGTAAGGGTCAAACAATAGATAACAAAGTACTCTAAGGGCCTATACTGAGTCAGGGTCAGATAGCTAAAGAGCTACAAAACTTTGAGGAACAAACTCACTTCTTGCTTGGACCCATATTTAATTGAGAGCATTCTAAACAAAGCAGGTTTCACAAGATTTTACACATTCTTTCTTAGGCCTGATTGCCCTAGGGGACCTGCTCTTTCCAGCACAGGGCGGTACCCACCACCAGCATTGTCTCAGGCTTAAGGAATTGTCTCAGGCTTAAGTCAGGCAGGGGAAGTAAGGCAGCCAAGAGATTAGGAGACTTCTTGTAGACAGAATGAGGACTCAGGCTGTGTCAGAATAGCCAGGGAGTGAGGGTCCATCACCCCTCTTTGCTGCAGCCCCCAAAGTCCTTCTTCGAGGGCCTCCCAAGTGATTGTGTCTGGTTTAGGTTGCCCCCCCACTGAGGGGTCTTACCCATCATTGACTAACCAACCAAGCATTGGGGGCCAGAGACTGATGAATCAAAAGGAGCAGAAGCAACACTCCTGCCAGGGAGATAAGCTTTGTCTCCTTAGCGGCTCACAGTCTGGAGGTCGCTCACACAGCCTTAGCCATGGGCGGTGTTTACAGCTCCTGAAACCAGGCCGAGTGGTTCCCAACAAAAATTAATCTAGTTTCCCATTTTTAAATCATAATTTCTTAGTGTTGGAAATACAAGTAATTCATTACTACCCCAATGATATTTGAATACCTTCACAGTAACCCCATCACCTGTGTTCAGTCCTGTGGACAAACACCCTGAATGAAGAATTCTCTGTATCCTAAGATAACTCACTTCCTATTTTTTAATTAATTTAAAAAGACTCTATTTCAGTTGATGAAGATACATTCCTGTAAAGGATGAAATAATACTTTACCCAACAATTCTAACATTTTTGCTTGTACTATACAACATATTTCATGGTCTAATCCCTCTTATAATATTGGAAAACAATTATTGAGTTGCCCCACAGGACTTATTACCATTATAGCTGGGCTATTTAGGCTCAGTTTTCTAAACTATTTACATATTATATTATTAGTGTTCATTATATTCTCTTGGCTATTTTACCCTACCCTCCATGTGTTTATAACCTGTGTTTATAACCCAGAACTGAATCTACTACCTTCAAGGTTATATTTATGTAACAAAGGAAAACTAGAGCTTCACTGTTCCCTCTTAAATATTTATAATTTCTTGTATTCGAACAAAATGTTTTTTTTTTGTCTAGTTGCGGGTGATGTTACAACAAATTTATGTAATTAATATGCCATTTTTATCTTTGATACTTACAATATGGAGAGCAAAATGACTAATGGATTCACTTAAGTAAATCAATTCCCAGTCCTATGAGTCTGACCGCCACTGCCTGAATTTAGGAAAAAAATTGAACAAAAGTGAAACAGGCCCTGGCTGGTGTGGCTCAGTTGGATGGAGCATGACCCTATAACCAAAAGGCTGTGGTGTCCACTCTTGGTCAGGGCACCTACTCAGGTTGTGGGTATGATACCCGGTTGGGTACATATCATCCCTTGTCTGGGTACCTACAGGAGGCAACTGATTGATGTTTCTCTCACATCAATGTTTCTCTCACATCCTCTTTCCCTTCTCCTCTCTCTAGAAGCAATGAAAAAAAAATGTCCTTGAGTGAGGATAAACATTTTTTTTTCCTTAAAGTGAAGCAGGAGTTTATCTTACTTCTATAATTTTTGAATTTCTAAAATCATTACCTATTTCATTTATTTACTTAAATGTAGTTCAAAAATGGTTCATTCAGACAGCAGTACTTATTTCATGTGTCTAGAATACCATTGTCCACATTTTACTGTAAGTTTTCTGTTTATGTCTCTCAAACACATGTGTGCTTCAAGGTTAGAGTGTGCCTTACTTGGCTCTGCATTTACAACACCAAGCACAATGCCATTTGTTGAATAAATAGTGATTGTTGTGCACAAAAAGCATGGTTTTTATATCAATGTATTGATGTAATATCAGATGTAGATATGAAAAGCATAACTGCACTCAGAAATCTAAGAAGGCAGCCAAGTGTAAGGAGGATAAAGTATATTCCACAACAGAGTCAAAAACTATTAGGAAAATTACATGTAATATATTCCAATTTTATTATTATAACTTGGCAAATAATTTTCAACAATCCTTAGCTACATAAAATTCCAGGTAATCTAGCAAATCCATTGGTTGCATTTATACTTATAAAATCTACTATTACTATGTGATCCCCAGATAATTCCCCCCATGAGAAGCATAATGCTCCCGTCTGGGGTTGACAAATTGAAAGAACTCACTTTGCCAGCCCAAATCCATATAATGGCACAGATAAAGGGAACCAACTGAATGGGAAAATATATTTTCCAATGATACCTTGGACAAGGGTTTGATCTCCAAAATATATAAAGGACTCACACAACTCCACTCCAGGAAGACAAACAATCCAATTAAAAAATGGGCAAAGGACCTGAACAGACACTTCTCCAAGGAGGACATACAGAGGGCCCAGAGATATATAAAAAGGATACTCAGCATCACTTGCCATCAGAGAGATGTAAATTACAACCATAATGAGATACCACTTCACACAGGTCAGAATGGCCATCATATCCAAATCAACAAACAAGTGCTGACGGGGTTGTGGAAAAAAGGGAACTCTCCTTATACTACATTGTTATTGGGAATGCAGACTGGTGCAGTTTATATGGAAAACTGTATGAAATTTCCTCAGAAAACTAAACATGAAACTGCCTTTTGATCTGGCAATTCCACTGCTGGGATTATACTCCAAGAATCCTGAAACATCAGTTCAAAAGAACCTATGTATCCCAATGTTCATAGCAGCAAAATTTATAATAGCCAAGTCCTGGAAGCAACCTAGATGCCCACCAGTAAATGGGTGGATCAAAAAAATGTGGTACATTTGCACGATGGAATTCTACACAGCAGAAAGAAGGAAGGAGCTCCTACCCTTTGCAACAGCATGGATGGAACTGGAGAGCATTATACTAAGTGAAATAAGCCAGGTGGTGAAAAACAAATACCATATGATCTCACCTATAAGTGAAACCTAATTAATAAAAGATACAAGTCAGCAAAATATAATGACAGACATTGAAATAAAGAATAAACTAACAGTAAACAGAGGGAGGGACGAGGGGGATAACTGGGGAAAGAAGGAAAAGAGTCATCAAGAATATGTATAAAAGACCCATGGACAAAGCCACAGAGGGGAAGCATTGAGGGTGGGAGGTCGGGGGAGGGAGCAGGGGAAAGTGGTGGCAGGAAAATGGAGACAGGTGTACTTGAACAACAATAAAAAAAATAACAAAACAAAATATATTTATTTTATGAAGTGAAAAAAAAAAGAAAAGAAAGAAATCTAACATTGACTTCTCTCCTGCTCCATTAATTGTTAATTATCACTAATGAGTAGGAAGTAGAATTTGGTTTACATCTGAGCAGCCCATAAATCAAAATCATGTAGAAGGCTGGTCATGTGAACATCACCAGCTCTCTCCAGGACGTGGCCTCCACCTTGTAACTTCAACTTCCATAAGAGGGGTTCCTAAATGTTGGGTTACTCATGATACAGTCTATTGAATTCTGGGCTCTGAACCCTGAAGGATTAGAATTGGCTGCAGTAAAATGGGAAGATATTTTTTCCTGTGTTGGATCTTACAGGGGATATTTAAGTCTCTGAAAAACCCTCTACTGAAGAATCATGTGTCCCACATGTGACTTAAAATATCCACAGAAGCCTGGGAATCGCTAAATATGTCAGTTGGGATTTTATCATTTAATTTCTCATTATTGAGACACTTTTCAGAGATCATGTTATGTGTTTGTTTGTTTGTTTTTAATCTTTTTTGGTTCATTTATTTAAATAGTCAGCAATGTTGAGGAGACAATAAGGTGACTAAACTTCTGACAAATAGAGAAATAAATGGTTCATTAATTTAAGTTTCTCTAAATGCTTTATTTTGTTTTGTTTTCAAGAAAAAAAAAGTAATTGTGTAGTTGCCATAACACTACCAGCAAACAAAGAGGGCAAAATTTGTTTCTCTTTCTGTATAGTTCTGAGAGAATAGTATAATTTAAAATTATATTAAAATATGTAGTTCCCATGGCATCTTTTTGTTATGGTAGGTAAAAGGCCCACTCTGAACTATAAATGAACATACAGCATATAAAAATCAAGAGGTGACACACATATGTGTGCCAAGAAAAGGTCATATACTGCTCTTGCATATAGTTAGGACTTTCAAGACCTTGGGGTTTTTTATTTTTCATATATAAAACAAATGTGAGAGTATTAGACCAACTCTGTATACATATTGAGGTTTTGCTTGAAGAAAAATTTCTGTTCCAGGATAAAAATACAATAGCTAATGTGTTTTCTAAGTTAGATGACTAAAATCCCCTTTATTAAAATGAGAGACAGACAGACAAATGGACACACATACTGAATATGTTAGAAAACTAAACATTTGCATTCCACACATATTCTGATGGTTTTGATGGTTTTTCTTCTAACAGGTGAAAAGAGATAAAGTGCTTTATTAAATTAGGTTTTTTCTAACTGTTAGGGAACAAGATAATGATTTTTAAAAGTTGTCCTAACTCTAAAATATATTTTTAGTTTTCAAGTTAGTATCCTCATAAACCAAAATAATCTACTAAACAAAAATGATTCAAGCATTTTTTAAAAATCTATTTTATAAGCATTTAGATTAATTTCTAATCTCAGATTTTGTCCAGCAGAGTTTGAGACTTCATTATGATTTATTTTTATTTGCTTTAAATTAAAATACAAAGAGAAAAGAAAAGGAAAATAATATTTATGCATTCTTCAGTAGGCTAAATTTTTTATTGGTTGTTAATCTTCATAACAATCCTGGGTTATGGTATGATTATCTCAATTTAAATAATGAGGAAACTAAGTCTCAGAAAAGTTAATTATCTGTCTCTATTGGTTACACAGTCCCAAAGGGGGAAAGTAATAGAATTTTATTTCAATATAGATTTGTCTGGCTTAAAGTCCTACACATGTTTTTGCTGTTGTTGGTTTTAATATATTCATTTGTTAGTTTTAATGCTTAGGCTAAAATGAGGTTAAAAGAACTATCACTAATAAAAATTGGTGACAGTATAAATTAAGGACATGAAGCAATGCTGAGAGTGTTGCTGCTAATCAAACAGTTATACCCAATGATACAAGTGTTATTCTTCCCTAGGCTTCCAAGAACATTTGTGTGCATGTGTGTGTGTGTTATTGAACAACACACCAGGAATGTAAAATTTTCATTGTGGTTTACCAATAATACCCTGTGTTATCCTTTCATTTCACTAGCTATTCAAGAAGTAACTGTTTTGTATTTATTTTTATATTTTGAATGACAAAGAGCCACAAATAATTCAAAGAATAGTTGGTGTCCTGGAGAAGCTCAATGCCTGGCAAGAAGAAAGACGTACAAATATGCAGAAAAATCATCAGTGGGGTAGCCGGCCAGCCTAGCAAGCAGAACTTTACAGTGTGTAAAACAATTTGGAATAAGGGTAAAACTTACTGGATACTTCCAATAGAAACTATGCATTTTAATCACATAACTACATTTCCTTGTTATTCGATTCGAGTCTTTCATTGCCTCTGACCTATGTACAAGTTATAGATAACTCTTTAAGTTATAAAAAAATCCATGGCAATACATAATAATTTTTGTTTCAAGCCATGAGAATACATTTTGTCTGGTAAATTTTAAATTGACTTTCTCTTGCATTGTGTTAAAAGCAAGTTTTTCCTCATTTGCACATTCATTTTAAAATTCCTTTTTTTATTGTTGTTCAATTATAGTCGTCCCCATTTTCCCCATTACTCTCCTCTACCCCACCCACCCCTACCTTCCACATCCAGTCCTCCTCAGTCTGTTATCTCTGTCAGTGGGTCCTTTATTCATGTTCCTTGACAGCTCTTCCCCTTCTTTGCCCCTGATTTTTAAATGTGTCTGTTCTTGGCATTCTTTTTTTAAACTAGTTGTAATATCTTATCAGTTCCCTTTAATAAGGATGTAAGTTCAATCTTTATCACATTTGTTTGATCTCTGTATGAGATTCATGATTTTACCTTTTTTTGACAATTATTCTTTAACAAATGTGATATAAACATTCTTGGTTGTTATCAAGAGAACACACAGGACAAATTATTTGTCCAGTGGTATGGAAGACAAGTAATAAGACATATCCTCCTATAGGCTGAATATGTAAAAGATATGTTTTGGGGATGAAAGGTACTCAAATGCATCCATAATCTACCCGTATGACTCATTAAGAGTTCACATATTCTAATAATCTCTGTTCTTGTATATCAAAGAGAAGTGAAAGAAAACACAGACACACAAAAGGATCATAAAAACATGAACTAGGATAAGATATTATTCTTTTGATATTTTCAAATGAAATTGAATAAAAATACTAAATCATTCTGTCAACCTGTTATTATTAATAAGATTTAGCTTCCCAGGGAGACTTTCTTATTAATGCTTTCAAACTTCTCTTTAAATTGAGTAATAACACATTGTTTCTTACCATCACTTTCTTCCTCTGTTTGTTAGATGTTGCATTGCTTATTCTTTGCTCGTGAACTTCTAAAGAAAGTGGTCCTCTCTTTGCTTGCTTTGCCAGTGAAGGTGTTCAATCAAACCAAGTCTTCCCAGAATGTGCCCCTTTGGCATGTGTACTATATTGAGCTGAAGACAATCAAGACCCTAAAGATTCAGGAGGAACTTTTTTTAACCTCCTCCTTCACTGCCTAAAATACTTTCATGGGCCCTGTCTAGGAAGAGAACCATCACCAGAGATGACTACAAAGAGTCTGGGCCGGTGTGGTAAGCATGGGAAGAGCTCAGCAGAGCCTGGAGATGAAATTCCTCTCTGCATCCCATTATTTCTGCACGGCATAGGGAACATGTGTTTGCTAAACATTTGCTCTTCCCATCTTCCTGAAAATGCGTCTTCTCCTTTGAAGTCCCAGACTCTTACCCACTTCTTACTTAGTTCAAGATGACATCAAAGCCAAAATTACCTGAATGCCTATGGACCTCTTTTGCTTATGGAACCCCTGTACATACATAATTTAACTTGTATTTTTTTCTCCTTTTAATCTATCTACTGTTAATTCAATGATCAGACCAGTTAGAATCTAGAAAGGTAGAAAGAAAATGTTTTCTCTCCAGCAAAAGGCGAAAGAAAATTTTCTTCTTAGTACTTTTCTTTTTAATAAATGCTTCCAATATTTATAGCAGTGTTTCTAGTCTTTTCTTTCTGCACAAACAATATATTTTGGTAGTAAAGAAAATTACAACAAATTGGTTTATATTTCTCTTACAGTATCTGTGTATCTATCAAATCCTGAATTATCACTTAGGAGTGCAAAGGCATTCTTCAAACTTAAAGCTCATGTCTTATCTCTATGCAGAAAATTCAGAAAGCCATTGGTGTCCTCAAAAGTTATTAAATATTTTGGCAGATACTTGTGCAAGGCCTAATTCAAGGCACCGGAGCAGAAAAACGAACATGTGGTTAAAAGGGGAGGAAAGATAAATAAATGCAGTTATTGTGAATAGGGTCTCCTGCAGTTTCGTAGAAAATGAATGTTACCATGAAGAATAGAATAGTTATGGCCCCGGTTTCCATTGTTGGGGAGTGGGAGAACCTCCCCTTTTTAATTTTTATTAAATTGATTGGGGTGATATTTCTTAATAAAATTCTATAGGTTTCAGGTCTACAATCTATAATACATCATCTGTATTATGTGCTCACCCCAAGTCAATTCTCCTTCCTTCCATCCCCATTCACCCCTGCCCCATACCCTCTCCTACCTCTCCCCACACACCTCTTTCCTTATGGTGATACATATTTGCTAGAATTGAGGTCTATTTTTATCTCCAACACTTAGTACCCATATCAGCTAGAGGAAGAGCAATTAAATCACCAAGACAACTTCTGTGCAATAAGGATAGGATCATTACATTTCTTTTTTAATATACTAGCCATATTTAATGTTAATATTTTGATACATTTATCTCATATCTTTTTCTTTTAGATAAATAAAACTTTATAAATATGTCTAAAATCCCCACCCTATCATCCTCTTTCTCTAGAGGTAAACATTCATCTCAATGCATTATGAATTGAACTTTTGATTCTTTTTGTACTTCTTACACATACATAAACTTTATAGTACTGTTTCTGTTTTTTTTTTTAAGTAATTTTCATTTTGAGATAGCGCAGATTCACATGCAGCCATCAGAAATAATACAGAACTCCTGTACCTCCTTCATGCAGTTTCCCCAAAGGTAGCATCTTTCATAAGTATGGGACAGCATCTCCACCAGGGAACTGACAGTGATGCAATCCACTGACATTCAGAGCAGCTGGACTATTTTATATTCCTTAAAGCTTCTACTCAACCAAAAATTCTGGGGTCGCTTCTTAAGCTTTTTCTAATTTGCATCCTTCAAAACAGAAACTGATTATAGAAATTGCACCAACAAAACAGTATCTCTATGGCATAGGCTTAGAAGTAAAAATGTTTGAAAGATAAGTTCTGGTCTAAGGGAACACATAGAAAAATAATTTGTTGTAAGATGTGAACTGTTTCTCATCATGTCAATACACATGACACAGAATAGTCATGAAAGGAATTGTTCAGTGAAAGAATAAATGCTAGAAGCCTGAGAAATAATGGACAGAGTGTCTCTTTGTAGAAAATGGTGAATCTACCATTCACATGGCTGGGTGCACCCTCATCAAATCCAAAGCCAGGGCTAAAGGGGGAAGAAAAGCTGGTAGAGATTATCAGGTTGCCATAAAGAGGTCCCTGATCAACTTTGTGATAAATCAACAGTTATGTCCTATCAAGATTTTTAACAGTTGCACCTAGAAGTAGGGCAAGAACACACCCTCAGAACTCTTGCTGCACCCACAGGAGCTAAAGTGTTTCCAGAAAGTCACCTCAACAGAATGGCAATTTTCTAATCCCCAAACTACCTCAGAGGCTCAAGTGCTACCCAAGGCTCTTTCTGTCAGTGAAACCCCCACTCCTCCTCTTATAACTTAATCTCCTCTTAATACCAGGAATCCTACAGAAGTAAAGGTAGGAGTGAAATAACTATTTTAAGGAAACCATCATCAAAAACTTCTGCTTTACATTCTGGTACTAGCATTAGGATTAAACATAGGATAAAACTTTTGCTTGGAAGAAAACACACATAAATAACTCAAAACTAATTAAAATGAATACCCCCAGATCCTACCAAGAAAATGCTCATAACATATTTAGCAAAATATCTGGTACCAAGTAAGAAATGGAACAAGTAGCTATAATTGCCTCTCCTCCCAAAACCAGTTAGTAATACATTAAGAAAAGTTATGCTACTTTTTTAATGCCAGGAGAAAAAAAATATTTGAAACTGCGGAGACATTTCCATTACAGTAATTTAAATCCACACCCAATCAATGCAAACATCATTAATTGGATTCTCCTACTGGCCTGGATGAATGGATTGTTACAATGGTGTGAGGCAAAGCAATTCACTTTAGTTTGTGTTCAAAGTTATGGATTACTTAAAGATAGGGTCATTAAAACAGATCCTAAGGGGAAAAACACATACACTTGACATTAACATTACTCCTCCAGTGAGAGCACATACATTTGACCAAGGGCATTGATTCCATGTATTTTCTAAAATCGTTAAGAAAAATTCTTGTACTATTTAATATCACATGGCAAAAATGAAATGGAAAATAGTATATACAGAAATAAATTAAGAATAAAACATGATTTCCATAAATGAATGAGATGTTAAATCTAATATGCAGAGAATATAATATATCTTTCAGGAATAAGCAAATGGATTTCTAATGATAAATTCAATTATAAAGGTCAAATAAAGATATTTTCTCATAAAGTTAAAAAAAGAGCATCAGAGAAGTCTGAAATAAAAATTATTTGGTGGGAAATCATTCTGACTTTATCACTAGGTTTCATTTCTCTTTGATGTTTTTAGAAAGAATGAAGATTTTGGCATCAGACCTGGGTTTGACAGGCAGCTTACCAATTACTGAGTAACCTTAGTCAAAATCTCAATTTTTTTGGTTGTTTTATTTTTAATTGTTAAAACAGGGATAATTCCATCAGGGCAATTAAGTTACTGGGGGATCACACAATGATGAAATTAAAACACCTGCTATATTTTCAGTAAATATTTTTTCCTGCCTTTTCCCCTTCTTCCGATCCTGCTCCCCTTGGAATCACTGAACCCTCAGAAACATCCCTCCTCATGTGTACAGAAATCCCATCTTTGGTTCCACTAAGGCAATCAGTAAGGCCAGAAACTGTTAAAATCCCAGATGCAAAGATGTTTTATTTAGATCTGGAGAAGATTTTTAAAGGCATGACTTTGTCTTGAAAAACATTAAGAAAAATTGTACAAAGTTCAGGAGGTTTGAAATTTTCTCATTCTTGGATAACAACTGTCTTTTCCCCAAAGTGCCATACAGCTTTACCCTTAATCACCTCCTTTACTCTTGGGATCCTTCCAAAGAAAGAAAGCTCCAGTCACCAATGGTATTCAAACTCCAACTGTAATTAATACTTGTCTTCTTAGACTCTAGAAGGTACTCCAAATATGTATATTATTCCTTCTCAAAAAATGACAATTAAGCCTTTTTGATCATTCAATTCCTAATTCCCTGGCCCCTAGTGGATCTTCAAACGTGGTTTGAATTTGCAAAAAAAAATTCACAGTATAAAAGAAAAAATAGAAGGATGTTAATGACAATAAATTATCCAAGTAGTTTGAATATTATGATTGTTAAATATGATACACACATTTTCTTGAAGATTTCTCCCCTAAGAAGAGATAATCATCTAAAAATTTTTTTAGTTGTACATATTAAAGTTAATTTTATACAAATTTTAAAATATGGTACTTAGTGTAGTTATTAAACTATGTTGTACTAAAAAAGAAAAGTTTGACAGTTATTTTTGGGATGATTTTCATTGGTTAATTAATTAAAGACCCTTAATACAGGGTCTGGCAGAAGTAGCACCTGCTTGAGTATGTTTGGCAGGGTAATAATATAGATGCAATAATTCATAGTTTCAATTTGAACATTTCACCTAAAATGTCATATGGTGTGCTTGAATGTGATATTATTATATTACAGAATTACATGCTTATGATTTTGTAATAAAAGACTTTGAAATGAGAAAGGGGGATTATCTGTGCCAGACCCTATATTTCAAATGACCCAAGTCATTTTTATAAACTTAACATGTTCAATTTCTTATTTAATATTTTAATTTTTAGCTATCAATAATTCTAAAAATGTAGTTAGAAGCAATTTTATGAATCAAAAAGTATATTAATAAATATAATATCATTATCTTAAAATGTTCTACTATCTTATTTTAAAACTTTCTATAATATTTATTTTAAAAATCACACTTCTGAATTAATTAATTTATTACATACTTTAAATTGAAACTGTTAAGGCTTATTTTATACCAAAAGACTAAATTCTCTCAAATAATACAAATATGTAAAATGTGAACATTTCTTAAAAGAAACATTAACATTATGGTTTTAAGTCCATCAACATGTCTATTTTTGTACAGTTTCTTGTATTTAAAAGATGCACATCCACTTAGGAAAAGGATGGCATCTCAAAGATGTTTGGAAATCATTTTTGTGAGATGAGGTTGTATAATGACCTGCCATCTTTGTTGCGATGCATTTTAGGGCTATTGTTGGGATAAAATATCATTTATATCTAGTTTCAAGTTAAATAGCATCAAATTAATTATTCTCCTCAATGATATTGTAGTAGAAATTTAAAATCTAGATAAAGATTGAAGCTGGTGCTCTGTATCTGCCCATGATGGCTCCCTGCTGGCTTCCTGGCTTCAGACTGTCACCTGTTGACTAGTTAGTTGATTCCCTGCCCCAGGCCCTGGATGCTCCCCTGCTGTTTCTTTGTCCTGGGCCCCAGACCGTTCCCCTTCCTCTCCTGTGTCCTTGGCTTTTACAGTTCTGTGTCTCCTGCTTGTACCAGGAGACCTCTCCCCTCCCCACTTTGTTGCAAAGGTATTTAACCACCCACCTGACCCCTCCTCAGTGCCCAGAATTTGGAAGCTGTCCCCTCTGGGCCCACGCGTGTAATAAAGGCTTACTCCGTCACCCCAGATTGTGTAAGAGTTCATTTTTCCGCAACAATATCAGCAACCCCCATCCAGATTTCTATTTCATGCATCACATTTTTACCTCCTTTTTCTTATATTTAAATGTCTTAGATCTAATTCCTGAGACCATAGAACTTTATAGAAGTTTCCATTCCTTTTATATTTTACCAATTTTGTAGGGACACAACTCCAAATATCTCAATAACCTCTGGGTGAATTCTGGGTGTCTCTCACAACTTCATCTGACCTTGAGTTCACACACTGTATCCACACACTGTTGACTGAGATAATACATAGGAATACAGTGATTGCCATGTGCCAGGAGACACTAAAGCCTTATCACTCCTTTCATTATTTCAGCAAATCTCTAGTTCTACTGGGATTAATGTTATCCACCACTTATAGGTGAAGTCACTGAGTCAAGGTGTTTAGTAATTTATTTAATACTATACAGCTACTAAGAGGTGGAACAGAATAGGAGAGCAAGTGTGCAGTCTTCACAGACTACTTGGGTGTGGAAACTAAAGCTTAGAATTGTAAATGGCACTTCTCACCTTCACACACATTGGCCCTCTCACAAAGGCCACAAAAATTGGCCCTTTCCTGTTTTCCCCGTCTGTGACTTTGGGCCTGAGAGATGAATCGCCTTGGTTTCACTGTGTTCTTTTCCTGTATTGGCAAGTTTGTTGTATGCTTTAGAAGAATTGTACAAAACGTTTATAGCAGTCTTGAAAGTCACCAGCTTCTCCCCAAGAACACAGGGAAGTAGTCTTCATACTTGTTAGAAAGGGAGCAATTTGACTCTCAGTTAGAAATCTGATGAAAAGATATTTGAGATTGTAAATGTAGAATTGCCATGACCAACAAAGTGACCCATATTGTCAATATTTTTTAAATTTTATTTTAATTGTTATTCAAGTACAGTTTTCTGTCTTTTACTCCTGTCCCAGTCCACTCCCCCAGTGCTCCCCACCTCCCTCCCATTTCCACCCTCCTTAGTTAACAATTTCTTAAATCAAAGTTGTTAAACTTGGGTGTAGGCTCCTTGGAGAATGAAAAAGCCTTATTTTTCTCATAGGACCAGTACAGAAGCAGCAGAAATAAAGTGTCATTTATAATTAAAATGAGGGCTTTGGATGTTGTTTAAGAATAAAAATGCAATACCCATCTTTTCAAAGTGACTTAATTACACAGATCATATGGGGAATTAACTGAGTTTTGAGGACATTCTTTCAGAGAACAAAATGACAAGAAAGAAATATTGCAGATGTGCAGATAGCAAAAAGGTCCATGGAAACTAATTATGCATTGATAATCCAATTACCTGTTGCATGCAGATCTCCAATCTGTTAATTATCTCCATTTATTTTGAATCAGGTTTCAGCCATTGAGATATGTTGTGATGCATTCAAGTCTTTGCCATAATTCAACGTTTTAACTTATTTTTGTAATATAAGGAAAATGGCCTATTTTCACAACTTTGACTTGTAATATTTTCTGTTCCTGTTAAGCTGTTTTGGATTTGTATTATTTCTCTCTAACATGAAAACGCAATCAATCCCAGCTTCAAATGGAACAATTGTTACTGAATATTTTAAGCTAGTATTGACATTGTTTATTGAACTTCATAACTGTACCTGGGACTTTATAGAACACATAAAAACAATTATTCAATACATTAGTATCCATTTTCCTCTCAGTTCATATCACCCTGCTATTTCCCAACATTGATGAAGTATGATTAAATACAGGGGTGGGCAAACACAGGTTTTCAGTTTTCAAAACACAAACTTCATTTATTATTATTTATTAAATATCGCATTACTTACCTGTATTGTAGCTGTAAACCTACATTTGTCTATCTCTATATTCATTATACAACCCCACGATAGTGCAGAGAAAATGGAAAGAACTGAATTGATTGACTGACTTTTTTATTCACTCACACTCTCTTTGCCATGATTCTATAGACTATAATTTTCATTATTCTCCTAGGGGAGCCAAAAATGTACCATAAGAATCTTCAAAACATCTCAGCAGTTAACCTAGTAGATCTGCATGGCTGGAGTAAATAGTGCCATGCTACTAAATGGAAATGATGTTGAAAGGAATACATTGTTCTCGGTATAAATAAAGATAAAACAACTACATACATCTGTAGTTTTTCCTTTTTTTGTCATCAAATATATTTTTTTGTTTTGTCACAATTTTCCAATGCCGATGTCCATCTTTCCTAGTTCTAATCCTCACAAGAGAGATTCGGTGAATCTAACCAAATGGATGTGCTCAAAGCTGGCCCGATTGATGATGGCTCTGCCAGGATATCTATAATCTATCTGTCTATCCATTATATATATATATTATATATATATATAATATATATACAGATTATATATATATACAGATTTACATATATATATGTATGTATGTATCATCATTGTACCTGGGGTTAATCTGGCATAACTATGACAACTACGCTCAGCCTCTTAGTTTCAGGGGTAAAGTACTCCTGTAGAAAAATGCATTAAAAAGATACTTCAGCAAAATATCTCTTTTGTACTATGCCTTCATGACTGCTTGGATTTTCTCTCTTCACGCATGACATTTCCCTGATCAGTGATGCTATTTCTGTTTTTCACACACAAACTTCTTCATTGGCTCTTCAAGAGTGAAGTCAATGTCCTCTCCCATGTGACACCTTCCCTGCCTTTCTAGTTTCCATGTTCATGTGGCAGTTTGTTCCATAAACAACCATCACAGCAATAACAGCTGTTTATTTTTTAATGATAATTCCAATTAAAAAGCAGAGATGTCTAGAATGGATCAATAAGCAAAACTCAACTATCTGCTGTCTACAAACTTTAAATATTAAACATACAGCGAGTGAAAGTAAATGGGTGAAAAAAAATATAACATGAGAATAAAATACAAGAAGGCTGAGTTGAGGGGACTTAGACAAGTTTACCTCACTGTGTGTTTGCAAAAGTGGGATAATAGCAGTACCTAACTCATAAGGATTTTGTGAGCCTTCACTGAGTAAGCATGTAAATGTTTAGATCAGACACATAGTTCTAAAAAAGTGGTTAGATATGTTTATTATTGGCTAACATTTCAAGAAACACATACAAGGGGCCATGGAAACACAAAAGAGGTAATCAATTGTGCCTGGTAGTTTACTGAAAGAATTCAAAGGAGAGGTGAATACACACGAGATTGAGAGAAAACAGGGGAATGTAATTAGCAAACCAAAGTGGAAAGAATATTTCAGAATATCAGTAAAAATGATGAAAATTATGTAGTATGTTTGAGGAATGGTGAATGATTTAATAGATGATTAAAAAATCCAGCTTGGAAATATAGCAGGGTGTCCTTCAGGGACCAAGATCCGGCATGAAATAAAGCAGTCCTTCCACATTGTACCTTAGCTGTGTGACCCTTGGAAAATGACATAATCTCTCTGTGCTTTCAGTACTATAGAGATTATGAAGATTGAAGTATATAACATGTGAAATGTACAGAGTATTTTTGGAATAAATATATGAGTCTATCACTTAGAAAGTTGTTCATGTAAAAACTTAAAGTCATCTAATCTCTTAGCTACTAAATATACTACCAAATGTAGGTTACCATTTCTTAAGCACCTAATAAGAACTATATCTACTGTATTAAATAAATATGATATAGATAGATTTATTTTATTTCTTTTATTCTTTAAAATAACAAAGCGACATAGATATTAATTCTATTTTTATCAACAAAGAAATTGAGATCAAGAAAAAGGAAGCTCTGACTAGTGTTGCCCTGTTGGTTGGGAGTCATTCTGAGAGATGAAAAGTCGCTGGTTCAATTCCTGGTCAAGGCACATGCCTGGGTTGTGGATGTGGTCCCCAGTCAGGGTACATACAAGAGGCAATCAATCGGAATTTCTACAATGATGTTTTTCTCCCTCCCTCCCCTTCTCTCTAAGGATAAATAAAATATTGAAAAAATAGAGAAATTAATCTATTTTTACAGATTTACACAGTAAATTTAAACACTTTTGTCTAATTTCAAACACATGTTCTACTCTATTTTACTGTCTTAAATTTATTGATTTATCATTATCATTTATACTCTATTTATATGTGTCTTTTTATTCTGTTAGAGTGTTTAACCTGAGTTTTAAAAATTAACTTGGGAATGTTATTATATGAGTACAGTTTTTAATCTACAAATATTCTGTATATGTATTCACTTATGTCTCTTTTTAAAACAAAACTAATGAAAATAAAGAACATTTTTTGGATGCTAATCTGAGTGGAAATTAGAAATATTTCCTTTCTGAGGATCATTCTTCCAGAATATATTAAGAAAATTTCTCAAAATAATAAGGCAATCCACACAAAAATAATTTAGCATCTGATTATAACTAAAATTTCCATCTCTGGAGTGTCAATCTGACTGTGCCCTTGTTGAAAACTGAGGCTCATTATATATATTATGTGAAATCTCTCACTCTAGACAAATTTGAAGCACATACCAATGACCTAAAGCTACCACCATGGGTCCAAGAGAGCATGACAGGCCCCCCACTATCTCAGGGGCACTATCAACAGTAAAGCTCACATTGGAAATGGTTTCTCTAATTTTCTTTCATAATTGCACAGCCAGATTTTCTTTGGTTTCTCTCAAGTGCATTTGATTTCTTTTCCAGAATACTTACACAGTATAAGAACAGACTATTTTTATTAGTAGGAAGGCCAATTAAAGTTAATTAGTAGAAGTTTGACCTTCCATGGTATGTAAGGTTAAGTTGAAGTGTATACACTGTGAATTCTTGACAAGAATTGTTTCCTCCAATGAACATGATTACAAATGCCTTTGGGGGTGACCTCAAAGAGTGTTTCAGAGTCCTAAAATTCATTCAGGCATCAAATAAAGACAGTCCTTGGATTAAAATCTATTATTCTCTTTTCTATTTTGGTTTACCAAGAGCATCAAAGGGGAAAAAGAGCATTTCTCGACTTATCATTGGGTTATTTATGAAGATGCTTTTGTGATATGCTGAGAAGCACAAACCCTTTGGAATCAAAGTGTCTTTTACAGCCTACATAATATTTAATATTTGAAGATTTAGGCCCTCAACTGAGCTTTAGTTTCCTCTTGGTTAAACTTTGTTGGAGCTGTTGGAAATATTACATGAACTAATACATACAATTCTCTTAAGGGAAAACTTTTTACATTTTTAATTATTCTATGCAATATATCACCAATTTGTTTAAATATTAAGATCTAGTGAGTGCACTCTTGCCATGCATGCTCAGTTCAAAGGACAGGACCCTGTGCAAGGTCACTGTTCTCTTATTAATGTCCTCAAGATGCCTTACTAAGTCAGTTGCAGGGCTGATACTTAATGCCAAATGATCAAAGTAAAATAAAACACAGATAAACAATGAAGTTATCATTCCCAGTATCACAACTTATTACAACAGATCCGCCTACTTTGTACCTTTAGTTACTTGAACTAATAGGTGCTTCACCCCAAGAAATAATGAATTGATTTCCAAATATTTGGCTAATATGCAACATTCACCATAGGAGAAGGAAGAGGAAGAGGAGGTATTCAATGTATGTTTTTCAGATTTACTTTTGTTGTGTGATTAGGTTAGAATGGGCAGTTACCTAATATTATAGCCTAAACTAAATATCAATTTATAAAAGAATTATAGCTATAGCAAAACCATAATATAAACTGTTAATAGGCCATTAACTCTATAATAAGACATCATCAATTAATACATGTATGAGACATTCATATTTAGGTAAATTGAGGTAATCAGCTGCTGACAGGTTGGTCTTTTTTCTTTTTCTTCTTTTCCAAAATAACTACACTTAGTTCACTAATGCTGATTCTTTGACTAATGTGTCACTGCACCACACATTGTCTTTTTCCTGGTAATTCATAATATGAAAGTTTATTTATATCACAAAAATAATGGGCAGATTTTACCTCTAATTAAGATGACTCATTAGTTCACACCCATCAAGAAGTCTGCTGTGCATCTAATTCATCATCGCTTACATTAATATACCCAGTTTAATCACAGCGATGCCAGGAATTATTCCATCATTACCAGAGCTGCACTGAGGGAGCTTAATCTTCCCCAAAAAGAGAACTCTGAACATTTAAAATTTCAGGGAGCCTGACCTGTGTCTATGTTTAACTATACACATGTTTAAAACATCTATTCCCCATCTAACATGAAAGCTTAGTTCTTGCTGTCATGCAACCTGATGAGTGGTGGAAAATGTTTGCCTTCACTCTGAAATCTGTGTTTCAATATCCCATCAGTATGGGCAGAATATAGATCGTATGGATTCTGACCATGTAGAATACAGAAAAAAAATTCTATTAATAAAGATTATCGTCTTAACCTTCCCTCTCCCTTCCAAAGTGAGGAAATAATTTTTAAGTGTCTTAGCCCTCAAGTCTTAGTTCAAGAACAAGTGAAAATGAGAATAGGATATCTCAACCTCTTCAGAAGATAATTTCTTAAGTGGACCTCTTCTGAATATGTACTTACCAAGTACAAACTTCATAATTTGGACTAAAATCTTATGGCAATATTTGGAGAAAAGCCATTTAGAAAGTGCTGCCTAATTGTCTCCAACCCAATTTATTCACCGTCTAACTTTACTAGTATCCTACAATGGTGGCTCCAAGATTTGCTGTTTGTGAGGGAAAATTACAGTGAGCTTTCTACCTAAGTAGTACTGTCTCACAGATCTGTCATCCCAAGAAAAGGTTAGCTGAGAACCCTGTAAACATAGCACCATTCTAAACACGGTGAGTTCTTCTTGCCTGGATGTGTGGTGTAAAATAGTCAAGAGATTTGTTTTATGCCAAAGAAAAATTTTTAATGTGCTGTACCTTCAAGCATATTAAAATCAAAATTAGGGGAATAAGTATGTATATGTGTTTGCATTCGTGGACTGGTAGTTGGATGAGCCACACACTCACAAACAAATAAAAGCACATTTATGGATACTGGTAAATATAAAAAACAACAGTAAAACTATATACAGCCTAGAAGTTTCTCATGGAAATAGAGAATTTAGAGAAAGCAACAAGGGGGTGATGGGGTTGGAGAGGAGCCTTGAGGGCTGTGCAGGAGCAGGATGGGTGATGGGGAGTGTGGCAGGCAGAATTCTAAAGATGCCCTTGTAGATTCCCTTCCCGTTTGACCAATCCAATGCTAATCAAGGCACCTCTATGAAGGGATTTTGCAGAAGTCATTGAAATCCTTCAAATGACCTTTACTGAAAATTACCAGAGTTAGCCTGACCCAATCCAGTGACACTTTCACAAGTAGATTTTTCTTTTGCTTAGGGCAGAAGTCAGAGAGAGATCTACTCCCACTGGCTCCAAGGAAGAAAGCAAATAGCTGTCTCGTAAACCTCTGAGGAGCATCTCCTAGAAGCTCAGAACAGCCCCCTATCAACAGCTAGAAAGAAAAGTGTCATACAGCTGCAAGGACACTCAAGCTTCCAGTAACCACGAGATTAGAAAAGGACGCAGACTCTCAGATAAGGATGGCAGCCCCACTAACATCCGAGAGCAGCCTGTGAGAGCTAAGGAGAGGATCAGTTAGCTGTGCCCAGACTCCTGACCCATGTCACACCTAGGATAATAAGTGTCTTTTTGATTTGTGTTGCCGAGTTCCTGGTAATTTGCTACTATACCAATATACAGCTAATACAAGAACGTTATGTGGGAACAGAGTGGAGAAGAGAGTAGTCTAGAGTAAACACCAGTTGGCCTGGAGTGGAGGGAGGACAGTGGTGGAGAGGAGAGGAAAGCCACTTGAATAATGTCAAGCTAAACTTTGGATTCTGTCTGCTGGAGAATCAATATAGCATGGTGGTCTCAAGATGAAAATGATCTATGTTATACCAAGCGTAGTATGGTTGGAGGGTACAAGAGAGCGCAGGTGAGGAGGCAAGCAAGAAAAGGAGAAGTGGAAGAGAGAAGGTGAGTGAGAAGTGAACAGATATTAAAACAGACACTCTGAGAAGTCTTGGAAACAGAACAGCCAATTTTTTATTAGGGAAATACATTTCGGAATATAGAGCAATGGGCACAAAGAACAAACTGATCTGAAACATAGTGGGGAGAAAATGAACACATTCTTTGAAAATATTTGGCCATGCTCTGTAACTGAGAGGACGCAAGTTATTAGCAACACACGACTTCAGCACTAGAAAATGAGGAGAAAGTGGCAGTAAGTCTAAGAAAAGTGACTTACCAAAAGATGCTACTCTGAAGATGGAGCTAACGTGGTGTGTTTTAAATAATCTGGTAAGTTTTGCTGCCCATGGTAACTATGCACTAAAATTTATGAGGACATGGTGTATGCATGGGTGAGTAGAGATAACTACTGGTTAAGATTTGAGACTGCATGTGAGTTGATTTTCTCTTGACAGTCCCTTGAAAATGTGTCCAATTCTTGAATCGTCAAGGGAGAGATAAGGACAATTAATGTGTTCTTCTGAAGTGACAATGGATCATCCTGTTAGGAATCACTGGTTTACCGTTGGGAGAGAGCCATCTGGAAATGCAAGAGAGTGTTCAAGAGAGTAGATTTACTGAATCCATGATAATAATTAAAATTTAAAATATCAGAACAGATGCAAACAAGAAGTGTGCTTATATTTAAAAGAAAAAACAATTAAAGTTCACAATTAAAGTAATTTCTTATTTGAAGTTATGTGAGGACTATCGCTTTATATAAGCTCCTTGTAAACTGATAAAAAAAAAGAAACAAAATAGACTCAATATTAATGAGTGCTTACAGGCACTGTGTTTATCATATTCACATGACACTCTAATTTGTACAAACTCCAAAGTGAGATGAATTATTTTCCCCTTTGTTTTTCTTACCAAGGAGAAAACGAAATTCAGAGAACTCAATTAATAAACTTCTAAATCCACAGTGCTAGAAAATGGGAAATCTGCGATTATAATTATATATCTGATTTCAAATCTAAATCTGCAGTTCATCAGTCCACATCACTTCTCTAGCCTCTGTCCATTGGGCCCCGTGAACTGAGTTTTAACAAGTACTGAATATATAGTTTGATTTAAGGGAAAAAAAAAAACTTTGCCTTTGAAAGGTTAACTAGCCAAAAGTTTTAGAAAATAGAAATAGGTCAAAAGAAAGATAAACTGCAATATTAAAACTGAGTAGTATTTCAGATGTATGGCAGTGTTGCTGAGGCATATGTAAGTATTACACAGAAAGACAGCGGGAAATGCACATGCCTGCGCACACATGCACAGACACGGGAGCAACAAATGTCCCGGTTTGTACTAGGGGAGACTCCAAAAAATGGAATTATCTTCTGGATGGCAGGCCCCTTTTAGTACAGGCTTCCTCTGCTGAGTGTGTGTTATAGAATTCTTTTGTGTCAGTGTACCAGCTGGCATTGTTGTGAGAGGCTGTGTTCAGCTTCTGTGAATATTTTTTGAAGACTCTTTCAACATGTTTGCCCGATTCGTCATGGGTGGTTTACAAGAACACCTGCCCACACTGCTCTGAGAGTTCAGCTGTTTTCAAACAAAAATAGCAGGACCCCCATGCCCCACCCTCCTTGTTCACCCATCTTGTCTCAAGCTGACTTTGTTTGTTTGTTTGTTTGTTTTCCAGGAAGAAAAAAGTCTTCAGAGGCAAACATTTTGTCAATTGTGACAATGTGAAACAAAAAATGGCAGAAGCATTAAAAGGCATCAAAATCAATGACTGCAAAAGGGTTTTGAGCAGTGGAAAAAAATGTTTCAACTGATGTATCCCTCAAACGGGCAGTACTTGGAAAGTGACTACAGTTTAAACATGTAAGAATAAATATACATTTTTTTACATAAATACATTCTGGGTCTTCTTGGATCCCCCTCTTATACTATCTTCACCATTACTGTAGTACATTGAGCATGATATTTAACATCTCAGGAGTAATTCATAATCTAATAAGATGAGATACACAATTTGAGCATTCAGTAACAGTTCATAATGCACCATCTTATAGAAGGCTTGCATGAAGTGTTATTTTATACCAATCTGCAATATGATTTGGAAGTTAGAGTGTGTTTAAGATAGCTTCAATTTTGTCTCTCATGTTATTATTGTGTTTCCCTTTCAAAAGTTCATTCAAATACTTAGAGCTATGCTACCATCCCCACAATCCATGTTTGGAACCCTTCAGGCCTTCCAGAAACACCCCTCATGTCCATTGGCAATCTCTGTTCCTGAATAAGCCCCAGGAAACCACTGATCTTCCGTCTTTATCCGTTTTTGTTTCCTGAGCAGTTCCTACATATGGAATTATAGATAATGCAGCCTTTGGTATCTGGCTTCTTTCATTTAGCACAATGTTTCCAAGGTTCATCCACCCTATAGCATATGTTACCTCGTTTTATTGCTGAACAGAATTTCATCGCTTGAATACACCGTATTTTGTTTTTCCGCTCATCAGTTAATGGACCTTTTAAAAATTACTTTGTGGCTAATATGAATAATATTTTTCTATGCGCATTTACATATGGAAATTTGTGTGAACTAATTTCTCTGGGGTAGATTCCTAAGACTGAAATTGTTGGCCATAGGGTAAATACATTTTTAACATTTTAAAAAGTTGCCAAACTGTTTTCCAAAATAGCTATATATTTTGCATTCCTATTCTCAATGTATAACAGTTTCAGATTTTCCACATCCTCATTAACATATGTGATCACCTATTTTTTTATTATCATCACTCTAGTGAGTGTGTAACATTATTTTATTCTGATTTTAATTTGTATTTCTTAATGATTAATGATGTTGCACATTCTTTCATGGGTATATTTGCCACTTATATCTTTCTTTGTTCATTTTTTTTTAAAAACTAGGTTGTTTTTTCATTATTGAATTGTAAAACCTTTTTAAATATTCAGGATATAAATCATTTATCAGACATATGATATATGAATTCTTTTTCCCACACTGTGGCTTATCTTTTTAAATTTTCTTAATGATGACTTTTGAAGCATTGAAGTTTTGTTTTAAAGATTTTATTTATTTATGTTTAGAATGAGGGGAAGGGAAGGAAAAAGAGAGGAAGAGAAACACCAACATGTGGCTGCCTCTCACATGCTCCCTACTGGGGACCTGCCCTGTAACCCAGGCATGTGCCCTGACAAGAAATCGAACCTATGACCCTTTGGTTCATAGACCAGTACTCTATTCACGGAGCTGCACCAGCCAGGGCTGAAGCACTGAAGTTTTTAATGGTAATGAAATATAATTATTCATATGATAAAACTGTGTAGATAGTGTTTTGGGTATTATATGTAAGAACTCTGCCTAACGCAAGGTCATGCAGATTTCCTCTTATATTTTCTTCTACAAGGCTTATAGTATTAACCCTTACATTTACATATTTAATCAATCCTGTGTTCACTTTTGTCAACAGTATGAGGTAATGATCTGAATGCATCTTTTTGCAAAAGGCAAAATTAGTGACACAACTGATTATGAATTATCCAAGTGAATGGGTCATACATGAAGAGTTAAGAGCTGAAAAGGAGCTAGGGCTACAAATGGCTACAGGGCTATGATATGCCACGAGGTGCACTGTGGAATCAGGCTCTCACTTCAGAGGACAAGTACCTGGGGACAGGAGCCATGAACCACAACAGGAAAATACATTGAAATCCTAAAAAAAGCAGCATGCCTACAGATAAAAATCCCTGCACACACAGAGGGTGAGCTATTGTAAGGGTCATGCTGAGGGCTGGCTCTATGGTTGGTGCACCCCAAATGGCTAGTGATAAATGACATCCTAGCTTGGCTCATTCCAGCATTCGTGGGCTCATTTAATACAGAAAGTCACATAGGCTTGAAAAGAGACTTCAGCAGCAGTACAGCATTAATAATGTTTTGTTTTTATGCAGGAGAATTGTATTATCTTTACTATGGGCTTTAAAATCTCACCTAGGATTTTTGTTGCTTCAGAGGTTTGCTAACAGGAGCTTGGTTAAATTGCTTATAAGAACAGAGGAGAGAGGTTATAAATTGCAGACTTTCCAATTCCCAGAGCTACTTAAGAATCATGTACAGCTGAGGGATATTAATATCTCCTACAACCCTGCTCCAGTTTTGAAAAATAATAATAAAAAGAAACCCTTCCTTTCTCTCCACCATATTGCTGCTCTATTATTTTATCTCAAGTAAAAATATTTCCACCAATCATTTTCTTTATGACTTTGGTGCCTTTACCTCTCCAAACAGGATAATTTTTTTATCACTCTCAGCTTTGGACCTAACCTTTGATGACTTCTGGGATTTTCTGGGACAGTAAATGCTGAATGACTCAGGAGTCTTCAAATTCCTGCTCTCCTTCTGATAAACAGCCTCAACTCTCTGCAGACACTCAAGGAGGCTAATGGGACAGCCAAGGAAACAGGTAAGATAGTGATAGCAGTCTCTGACTGCACAGTTGATTTTGAGGGTGTTCTTAAATGTATAATGAAAGCCCATTGTCTGGGGAAGCACGCAAATGCCAAGTAGCAAGAGACAATCTGGAGAGCTAATCTCCCCCACCATTGACAAGGGACAGGGTCTGATTATACTGAGCAATTACACTGGACTTGAACATGGGACTTCAGCCTTAGAGAACAAGATGCTCCATATTGATGGCATTTACCAAAGTATCTGCTCACTTCTGAATATCCCACAAGATCTAACAGTTAATTAAAATACACAATCTGGCCAGCTATGGTGACAAGAAATAAGGAACTTTAAATAACCTAGGAAAAAATATCTGAGGTTCATCAGCAGTTAATTTACATTCTCTCCACACTTTTCCATATTGACATAATCTGTTACTCATGTAACATTCATTCAATAAATATTTATTAAATACCACCTTCACATGGGTCAGTGTAGGTACTTGGGAATCTCAGAACAGTGCATCAAGTCCCTGGCTCCAGACAACTAATAGTCTAATAGGGAAAGAAACATGTCAGCAGATAATACCAAGATATATGTCCAGTGATGGTCAAAGTTAATAAAAGGCAAGTGTGTGAATCCCAAGAAATATCTTATGATTTTGCCCAGAACATCTAGTTGCGTTTGAGTTGAGCCTTGAGTGATGAATAGGACAGAAGAGATGAGGGAGTCTTAGAAAAAATAACACACAAAAAGGCAAAGAGCCGTGTGTCCAGAAAAGAGGTTTAGGGTTCACAAACTAATAACCTAGATTCAAAGTAGGAAACAACAGACAGGAAAAATAACTGGGGGCCAGAATTTTAAAGAAACTCCATGAACAAATTTATATTATAGAAAATGCATTGAGCGCTAGAGCTTTGGATATGCTATTTCTGTGCTTTGCCTATCATATAACTTCCAAAATTACTATATAAAAGAAGCGAGGACTATGTGATAAGGCAGAAAGTGTTTTTAGGACTAAGCCTAATACCACTCTGGCCACATTCCATTGGCCAGAACTGATTGCTTCGTCCCCAGTCTACCCACCTGTGTGCCTAGAAAGAGGAAACAGTGGAAGAACACAGAGCATTTTATCTGCTACAAGACATGGAGGATGGGCTAGAGATGAATGAAACAGGAAGGAAATGTGATTAAGAGCACTGCAGCAATCCTTCAAAGAGATATTAAACATGCACACTAAGGAAGTAGAAATAGGGAGATGGATGGATTTCAGTGATAATTAAAACAGAAAAATGATAAAATTTAGTAATAAATTAGAAGCCAATGATAAAGAATAAGGAAATATTCAGTATACCCTCAATGTTTCTAGCTTCAGAAAGGCAGGCAAATGGTCTTGACATTAACCAACATGAGAAATAGGAAAGGACCAGTTTGAGGAGTTTGTATGGCAATACTTAGGAAATATGAATTGGATAGAAGACATACAATTAGATACACATGCTACAAATCTGCAGACTGTATTCACTTGAAAGATTGAAATCAGGCTGGTAATTAAGACAAATGTCAAATTATTTAACTTAATAATAATAAAATTAGAATCCTCAGAAATTATGTTATAATCTTTTTTTAAATAGATACAATAACTGAGGTCTGAAGATTAAGAAAACCAATAATGGTAGAGCTGGGTATAAATTTAGTTCTACTAACCTTTCTGTAGAATATTCTTATTACTAGCAGGGCACAATTATTTATCTGACATTAGTAATCAAAAGACATTACAATTCAATAGAAAACAACTGATTGTTAAGATCAATATTTGATAATTTTGCAATTCAACCTTCCGATGATCTGTTTCTGCCATTGTTGTTAAAACAGTTAGCAAATAGGATGGTATGGCAAAGACCCGCTAAATTTTTATCAATTTTCTCTTCTTTCTGGACACACAGTTGGACCACATTTCCAAACTTTCCTTTGCAGTTAGATGTAGCCAGGTATATTAGTGTGTGAGAGTACTACAACAAAGTACCACAAACAAGATGCCTAAATAACATAAGCCAATTATTATCTGGAAGCTAGAAGTCCAAAAGTAAGGTGTTGGCAGAGTCATTCCTTTCTGAGGGCACTGAGGAACGAATCTGTTTCAGGCCTCTCTCTTTCACTCATAGGTGTCTATCTTCCCTTTATATGTGTCCTTCTGTCTAAATTTCTTCTGCTTAGGACACCAGTCATACTGAATTTCAAGCCATGCTAATAACCTCACTTTTAACTTAATTACCTCTGTGAAAGTCATATTCTAAGGTACTTGGATTTAAGACTTCAACATATGAATTATGTGGGAACACAATTTAACCCTTAATACCAGGTGACTAAATTCTGGCCAATAGAATATGGGGAAAAGCCATATGCATGACTTTCACCACTAGCCCATTAAAAAACTTACAGGTGTAGACCTCTAAACTCTCTCTCCTTTCTGCCAGCTTGAGACAAATGAGCACAATAACTATGGAAGTTACAAGCTCAAGTAAGCAAAACCACAAGATGGAAGATATTGCAATTCTTGAATCACCCCTGGAAGAAGACTAGTCTGCAAGGGTCGTAAATCTTGGACATTACACAAGCAAGTGTGAAAGGTTAACGTAAGTGCAGTCATTTAAAATGGAGCCAGAGCAGCCATTCCAGAGAAACTGCCTTGACTTTGAAATATTTGAAGCACAGAAAAATAACCTTTGATTTAGGGCAAAGAAACATTTCTTACAAACAATTATTTGTAAAAGTAACAGGAAAACAGACATCTCAACCACAGGGACTGATGATTGTGGACATTTTTTTTTGGGGGGGGGTCAGTCAAGAGCCAACCATAGTCAGCTAAAGAATAATTCAGTTTGTTAACACCAATAGAAGCTGCTTTCTTCTATTTGTGTAATTTTTCCCTTCCTTTTCTCTCATAAACTGCCCCTTGCTTTCACCTGAAATCAGAACTAATTGTTTTTGTCTGGATCTGAGCCTCCAGATTGCTACTCTGTGATCTCAAATAAATGCTTACTGTTCTCACTTTGACTTCTTATTTTTAGGATAACACAAGAAACAAAGCATATTCTGTGATTGAGCCATAGTACATATTGCATTTGTTTTGCAAATGGCTTTATCAAACCAATAAAATGGTGTTAGGCTGACAATATGCAACATATGCATGGAAAGAGCAAGGGAGAAATGCTTAAAAACTAACTTATCTATCTTCAAAACAACGCTCTATTAGCTTACTTTCTTTGATTATTAAAATATGTCTAAAATGTCCATTATGTTCTCTGATAAAGCAGCCAAGAGAGTTCTCAAGATATTTACAAAAAGCATTTAAGAACCCCATCTCAAGATCCCTACATGGCCACCAAAATTCTTCAGCTACCCTAAGCCTTGACCGTATGTTCAGCTACATTTCAGTTTTCAAGATAAATCTGTAAGACTTGTATTACAGAGGAATGTTGATGAAATGTCTCCAATATTACTTTATGGCACTAATATTTTGCAAGACTTAACAACTGGAACTAATTTCTAAGTTACTTTAGAATATGGGAAGTTTCAAGTTAAATTCCATTAGTTGATGTTTAAACTAGAATTTGGTAGAATATTACATAAAGTTGTTAAATATTTGAGTCTACCTGATGTTAGATGAGCCTAGAAAGTACAGGTCGGAGAAATATTTCATCAGGTTTGTTGATACTGTGAGGTACGTAAACTTCAACATTTGAATTTTAATGCAAACATTTGGAGATTAAGTCAAGGCAGTACTGACAAGTGGCAAAAAGGCTATTCTAAAGCTTTGGCTTCTAAATTCTAATTATCTGCTAATGTATATATAAAATTTAGTAGCCAACAGTTTTTAATTGTACACATTTAGTGAGATATAATAACAGGATGCATTTGTTGATGAGTAACATTTATCAGTTGCCACCTATGTTAGTGGAGGTAGGAAACAGATCTTGTAAATCAAGCTGTAGGATGTTAATTCCAGAGACAAAATTATAATTTGTGCTTTAGGATAAATGCACCGAGAACAGTATAATTACTTGGAAAACTATATTAATAAACCAACACTCAAATGAGCAGAGCAACTTTGTTACTACAATGTTCTATTTCAAAATGCATCTGTCCATACATTTGCCTATTTCATTTTGCCCAACAGTGCCCTGGATTTGATCACTGAGTTGTTTCATTTTACTGGAGTCTTTAGGATATTGCCAATGTTACAAAAATAGTTAATTAAACTAGTCAAACTAGATAGTAATCCCTTATAAAATATATGGTTTGCAAATATTTTCTCCCATTCCATAGGTTGCCTTTTTATTTTGATGATTGTTTCCCTTACTAAGCAGAAACTTTTTGTTTGATGTAGTCCCACTTATTTATTTATTTTTGGCTTCTGTTGCCTGTGCTTTTGGTGTCAAAAGCTTTTGGTTTCTTTTCTTCTGGGAAATGTATAGTTTGGAGTCATGTGTTTAATCCATTTTGAGTTGATTTTTGCATATTATGTATGGTTAATGCCAAGTTTGTCATTTTGCATGTGTATAGCCAACTTGCCTAACATCATTTATTAAAGAAACTAACCTTTCCCCATTATTTTTTCAATAGCAAATAATAATAATACTAACCTGATTAAAATTGGGCTAAAGACCTACATAGACATTTTTCCAAAAAAGACATACAAGTGGTCCAAAGACTTATGAAACGATGCTCAACATCACTAGCCATCAGAGAAATGCAAACCAAAACCACAATGAGATATCACCGCACACCTGTTAGGATGGCCATTATCAAAAAGTCAAATAATAAGTGTTGGTAAGGATATGCAGAAAAGGTAACCCTTGTACACCGTTGGTGGGAATGTAAAATGGTAGTTTCATTATTGAAAACAATAGGGAAGTTCTTTAAAAAATTAAAAATAGAACTGTCATATGAATGCAATCTCACTTCTGAGAGATGAAATTAACATCTTAAAGAGATACATATCTATAGCCCCATGTTCACTACAGTTATTCACAATAGCCAAGATATAGGAAGAATCTTAAGTGTCCAACTTAAGTCCATATATAACTTTTCCTTTATATATACCTGTATATAAAATGTATTTTATATACATTTGCATTATATGTAATGAAATTATTATTTAGCCTTAAAAAAGGAAATCCTGTCATTTGCAACATTAATAAATAAACTCGGAGGCCACTAGGCTACATGAACTGAGTTGTACACAGAAAGACAAATACTTCATGATCTGACTTCATGTGGAATCTAAAAAAGTTGAGCTCACAGTGAAAAAAAAGAGTGTACTGATGGGTTGGAGGTGGCAGGAGAAGAGGATATGTTTGTCTAAGAGTATAAGCTTTCAACTATAAGATGAATAAGTTCTGTAGACCTAATATGTAGCATGGTGACTCTAGTTAATATTAATGTATCATATACTTGAAATTTGCTGAGAGAGCTCAAGTGTTTTCACCACCCAAAAAGGGGGTGTAATTATGTTGTGAAGTGATAAACATCTAGTTAGAATGATTGTGGTGATATGTGTATAATTGTGTTGTATGGCTTAAGTATATACAATTTGCATTCATCAATTATACTTCAATAATGCTGGGAAAAAAAAAGTGAATTTGGAAACATTTGAGGACTGACAATTTTTTTCTTTGATTTTTTTTCTTAACTTTTAAAACACATTTGTTTAGTGAAATTCTGAGTGTATTCTCTCCTACAATTCTTTTATTAATTCATTTGGTCAGTGATTTGTTATTAAGCATCTACTATGTACTTATCCTAGTAAATTTTTTAGGATGCAATTGTGAGTAAATAAGACAAAGCCCCTACCTTCATGTAGCTTAGATTGGAAAGGAGACATAATTAAACAGTAATAATAATGCAGCTTAATATTACACTACAGCATTATTTTCATGACTGGTTTCAGATGTTTCGAATTTGTGATGGATTCCAGAGCAGTGTCTAAATCGCTTTCGATTCTTATCAGCCAACGTGATAGTAACATAACTTTATGCTGCCTGAGAATATTAGAAATGCATGTGTTGCTAAGTAGGAGACATTGCTGTATCACTTTGTCAACCATGGTTTAGAATAACAGGCATCAGAGGGTGTCAGGAAACTGAAATTCAAGCTATATAGTTATAATTTGCATACTCTTTAAAAATTTAAACTATGCTTTATCTCTATTTATTATCTTTTAATTGAGGACTGTGTTAGCAGACTCATAAAACCATGGCAGGAAAGTAATTCTTCTGATGGTAATTAAATAAAATCTCCACCAAATACGATATGAAGGAAAAACATTTCTATATGTTGGCACATCTCATAAACATGTTAACTACTGTTGATATTAATTCTTCTATTTTTCTAGAATAATTACTATGTAGCATAGTGCTAATAACTAATTCAGCTCTAAAGGGTTTGTGTGTATGTGTGTGTGTGTGCGTGCGCGCACACCTTATACGGTACAGAAAATAAAGAGATGAAGAAATCCAAGACAAAGGAATAGTTGTATTCTTTGACTACTCAATGACAGTATGCAATTTTCCATTTCTAGTCACCCTGCTGTTAAGTGGAGTCACTTAACTTTATATAGTGTTCAATAGTATAATCATAATGTATGCTAGCAATTTTACACAGTATAACACTCTTTTCATCGTCTTTTGGTTTTGAGTGGACATCAGACATGGGAGCTTAAGAAAGAAAATAAGGTTAAATCAGTTTCTCCTCATGTAGCTGCTTTCCAAAAATGGGATATTTTCTCAACATAGTATTAGGGACATTTATTTCACTACAAAAATGCATATATAGCATTATATATCACATTAGATCACATGATATAAACCACGGTTGCCCTACACTATTAGATTTAGTTCTAAAATTATGTTAAAAATATTTGAAAAAAAGGAAACTGATAACCAGTTGTTTAGTGACAGACAGACAAAAATAAGAGGTATCTATTAATCATCCATCATGTCATGTCTCTATGCAAGATGCTCTATAAAGAAGCACTTTATAAAATTGAATGCTTTTATTTATTTTTATGTCCAATTTTTATCCTGGAATGCATCAGTCTTTTAAGTTAAAGTACAGTTGACCATATGATCTCACCTTTAAGTGAAACCTAATCAACAAAACAAACAGGCAGGCAAAATATAACCAGAGACATTGAAATTAAGAATAATCTAACAGTAAACAGAGGGGAGGTGGGAGAGGATAATGGGGGACAAGCAGGGAAGAGTTTTCAGGAACAACTGTAAAAGACACATGGACAAAGCCAAAGCAGGGTGGAATCAGGAGAGGGAGGTGGGGATGGCTGGGTGGGGAGAGTGGGGAGGGTAAATGCAGACAACTGTACTTGAACAATAATAAAATAATTAAATACAATAAATTAAAGTATAGTTGACATACCATATTACATTAGTTTCAAGTGAGATTTCACATTTACATATCTTATGAAGTAATCATCACAAAATCATTTTATTTATGGGTAGAATCTTCAAAATTGAATGTTTTTAAACTTAAATTGCCTGAGAAATTGACTCAGTTAATTTGAATATAGATAGTCATAGCCCCTAAGTATTATGATAGTCGAATTTCAAATTAGTGTAAAAAATTGAACTTAATCATCTCAGAAAGTAATGATTTTCCTTTATTTTTCAGGGTTAAATAATGTGTGAATTCATTCACTATCAATTAACAGTCATTTAAAATGTATTATTCCCTCAATCAATTAAAATCAGTGCTATGGTCTTAAACTCATTTTTATTTCAAGATTAAGTAGATTTGGCTACAACTGTTTTCTGAAAATTGTTTTACTTCCAAATAAAAATAGCTTAAAATATATTCCAGACATCTCCGAATTTCCATAGAGGTATGTGCTGAGATATTAATGCCTTTTCATAAATATCTTCATGCTGAAAAATTATAAAGAGTCGTGGTTAAGCCACTGCAGGCATAAAGCAAACCATTGTCCATTCTGTCCACTCAGTCTTCTTTCCTCAAATAAGTGATGGTCCTATATGTGGGCATCCCGTATAACTCCTACCTTAAGCTCTTCCATTAGGAGATTGCAGTAAATCTGTATGAAACTCATCCAAGGTATTATTGTCCTCATAAAGACATTTCTTTATGAGTTGCAAATTATAAGTGCCCTTCTCTGTTGGAAACCATTCTGCCTGGTTTCAGGGGTTATAACTGCCCCCCATGGCTAAGGCTGAGTGAGCGACCTCCAGACTGTGAGCCACTAAGGAGACAAAGCTTATCTCCCTGGGAGGAGCCCTGCTTCTGCTTCATCCATCTCTGGCCCCCAAAGCTTGATTGGTTAGTCAAAGACAGGTAAGACTCCTCAAGGAAGGGGCAACCCGAGCTAGACACGATCACATGGGAAGCCATTAAGGAAGGACTCAAGGGGCTGCAGCAAAGAGGGGGTGAAAGACCCTCAACCCCCGGCTATTCTGACACAGTCTGAGTCCCCTTTTCTGTCTGGGAGAAGTGCTTTCTGGTTCTAATCCACTTAAGCCTAAAAATGCACGATGGGGAGAACAGTGCAGCCCTCTGCCAGCTAGAGCAGGTTCCGGGGTGATCGGGCATAAGAAAGAATTCATCAAGTCCTGTGAAGCTGCTTTGCTAAGAGTGCTTTCATTTGTGTGATAAGGGTCGGAGCAGGAAATGAGTATCTCTCCCAAAGTTTTTGCAACCCCCTTACCTGACAGACACTGACTCAGATTAAGCCCTCAGATTTCTTTGAAATGTTATCTATTGTTTGATCTTTACCACCTGACATTGATTGATGAGCTTTACAAACCTAATAAAAGGCCATTGAGGAAAGGGCTCTTGGTCCTCCTCCTTTGAGAGATTGACCACCTCTCCTCCCCAGGTAGATCATGTCTTGGTAGTCTTATTTTCATCTGCAGGCAGAGACCCCCCACCACTTCTCTACCCCTACACTATATTGCCTATTTCTTAAGTCATAAATACAGGGTGGGGTTAAAGTAGGTTGACAGTTGTGAGGACATGAAACACAGAGTTTATTCTTGTGTTATATTATTAATTAATGTATTATATATTTATATTATTTGTCCTCTTCTTGTTAATATAGCATTGTTATTTTTTTCTATCCTTACTTACGATTCATCTTTTAAGTAAGATTGACTGGTAATTTAACCTAATTTTGCCCATCCCTGTACGTACAGAAATTCTCTACCAATAATAATTAATTTACAGACAAATAACTACAAGTCAGTGAACAACATGGCAAAGTTAGACAAAACTTGCTTTACCATAGACATAGTCCTTCCCAATGTTGCCTATGGTATAATACAGAAATTGAATTCAGTACAAATGTGTTTATTTATTTAAAATATAAATATCGAGCACCTACTATATTCTTGGGTGCAGAAACCAGCATGGTAGAAAAGATGGACCCACTCATCACTTTATCTCTATATAGTTTGTGTATGCACATGCTTACATATTTGTATGTAAGAAAGGTAGGAGAGCTAGGCTTTATTCACATGCGCACACCACCTACAAGCACATTAATTACAATATTAGTTTTAATCACAAATAAATCTGATTTTGTTTGGTCCTTCCGTTGTGCACTTTAATTTCTGCATTCTCTCCTGCAAAATATTTTATGAAATATTTTAAATATTTCACAAGAAATGTCTTTCTGTGAAATTTACTACTCTTGAACAATGTTGCTGAAAGGAAGTCAACATAAAAATGAAGCAGACAAGGTCTTTGACCCTCGGGAAACAAAAACACTTCAAAATGTTGGCTTAGTTGTGCTGGCAATTTAAAGAAATTTGTACCTAAAAGCATTGTTGGGAATAAACCAATACATGATGGAGAACGAATTATGTTAGAGTAAGGCAGCAGCACCAAGCCACCAGAGCCAAGCGGTAACAGGGGCAGTTGGACTCCCCACACCCTGACTCCCAGCCTCACTCCCAATTAGAGTAACAGTAGATTTTCTTCTACTGGCACGGACTTATGATTTTAGGAAAATATCATCAGTGGGTCTCTTCCTTTTCTGCAATTGACCCTTCTAAAAGATAAGAAGTTGAAATACTTTTAAATAATGACCTTGAACAATGTGCCCAAAATGAATTTGGTGGAAGGCCTTGGGTTACAATCTAGTCTGAAGCTAAAAGTGATTTAGAAGCAGAAGAAAAGATTTTTTTATAGTAAGGTAATTTTGAGGTTGCTTTTTAAGATGACCAATTGAATCTGTTAAAGAAGAAGAGGAATGTGAATCAATTTGTTGGAAAAAAGAAAGGAATACTATTCATTTGTATCTTTTTTCTTTTTTTAAATTATTTTATTATTGTTCAATTACAGATGTCTGCATTTCCCCCCCACTGCTGCCCCACACCTCAGTCAAACACCCCTCCCTCTTTTGCTTCCACCTTTCCCCTTGGTTTTGTCCATGTGTCCTTTATAGTAGTTCCTAAAAACCCCTCCCTCCTCTATCCCCTCCCCCGTCCCCTCTGGTTACTGTCAGATTATTCTTATTTTCAGTGTCTCTGGTTATATTTTGCTTGCTTTTTTCTTTTGTTGATTATGTTCCAGTTAAAGGTGAGATTATATGGTATTTTGTCCCTCACTGCCTAGCTTGTTTCACTTAGCATAATGCTCTCCAGTTCCATCCATGCTGTCATAAAGGGTAGGAGCTCCGTCTTTCTCTCTGCTGCGTAGTATCCCATTGTGTAAATGTACCAGTTTTTGATCCACTCATTTACTGATGGGCACTTAGGCTGCTTCCAGAACTTGGCTATTGTAAATTGTTCTGCTATGAACATTGGGGTACATAAATTCTTTTGGATTGGTGTTTCAGGGTTCTTAGGATATAATCCCAGAAGTAGGTTAAAAGGCAGTTCCATTTTTAATTTCTGAGGAAATTCCATCCTGTTTTCCACAGTGGGTGCACCAGTCTGCATTCCCACCAACAGTGCACTAGGGTCCCCTTTTCTCCGCAGCCTCAGCCTGTACTTGTTTGTTGATTTGTTTATGATGGCCATTCTCAACAGTGCGAAGTGGTATTTCATTGTGGTTTTAATTTGCTTCTCTCGGATGACTAGTGATGCTGAGCATCTTTTCTTATACCTCTGGACCCTCTGTATGTCCTTCTTGGAGAAGTGTCTGTTTAAGTCCTTTGCCCGTTTTTTAATTGGGTTTTTTGTCTTCTTGGAGTGGAGTCATGTGACTTCTTTATATATATTTTGGAGATCAAACCCTTGTCCAAGGTATCATTGGCAAATCCGTTTTCCCATATGGTTGGTTCTCTTTTCATTTTAATGCTGCTTTCTTTAGCCATGAAGAAGCTTTTTAATTTGATGAGGTTCCACTTGTTTATTCTTTCCTTTATGTCCCTTGCTTTAGGGGACATATCAGTGAAGGTGTTGCTGCATGGACTGTCTGAGATTTTCCTGCCGGTGTTTTCCTCTGGGACTTTTATGATGTCATGACTTATATTTAAGTATTTTATCCACCTTCATCTGTGTCTCAAAGTGTGTTTGTTTTAAAATAGTTCCCTCTACTCTCCTCAAAGGTTTTTTTAAGATATCTGTTGATAAAGACTGCTCATGAAAAAGTCCTTATACCTATGTGATGAGTCACTTCACTATTATTCTATTTGTTTTTGATATTCCAAAGTTTGATTATAATCATCTCAGTGTGGATTTCTTTGAGATAACCTTAACTTGGATTGGTTGAGCTTCTTGGATATTTATATACATGTCTTTTAATAAATTTGAGAAGTTTTTAGCCATCATTTTTTCAAATATTCTCTCTACCCTTTTCTTTCTCTATTCTCCTTCTGGGACTGCCATAAGCTGTATGTTGGTCTCCTTGACGGGTCCCACAGGTCCTTTAGGCTCTGTTCACTGTCCTTTCATCTTTTTTTCTTTCTATTCCTCAGACTTAATTTTCATTAAGTTCACTATTCTTCCTGTACCTGCTTAAATCTTTGAATCACCAGTGTATGTTTGTTAAGCTATTGTACTGTTCAGCTCCTGAATTTCTTTACAATTTCTTTTAAGATTTTCTATCTCTTTATTATTATTTCTATTTTGTTCCTGTATCATTTTCATGTTCAATACAATTGTTCAAAAGTCTTTGTTTAGTAGATCTATCATCAGGTCTTTTTCCAGAGACAGATTCTTTTGGGTTCCCCCTCCTTAGAAAAGGTGTATTGTTGTTTATTTGTATTCTTAGTGTTTGCATGCATGTGTATATTATTGAAACCTGGACATTTGAATCTAAAAATGTGTTAGTTCTGGAAACCAGATTGTCTCCCTCCCCCAGGGTTTGATGGGATTTTTTGTTTGTTTGTTTGTTTGTTTTGTAATTTGGATTATTGTTTTTTCATGGGGATGACCAACTCTGTGTCAAGGTTCAGCCTAAGGTATAACCTTAAATCCATCCCATATCTTTTGTGAGTCTGTGCCTTTCCTATAGCATGTGTGGTCGTCTACTTTCTTTAAAAAAATTTTTAATGTGCTTATTGATTTTATTTTTAATTATGTTATTGATTATGCTATTACAGTTGTCTCAATTTGTTCCCTTTTGCTCCCTGTCCACCCAGAATCCTGCACTCCCTCCAGCAACCCCCATATTTCTGTTCACGTGCATGGATCATGTGTGTAAGTTCTTTGGCTTCTCCATTTCCTATGATGTAATTTATGTCCCCATAACTGCTCTGTAAATATCTATTTGTACTTTTTAATTCCCTCATCTCTTGTCCCATTCCTCTACACCCCCTCCCATCTGACAACCATCAAAACGTACTCCATATCCATGATTATGTCTCTGTTCTTTTTGTTTGTTTAGCTTGTTTTTAGATACAATTGTCGAAAGATATGTATTTATTGACATTCCATTATTCATACTTTTCATCTTCTCCTTTTTCTTAAATAAGTCCCTTCAACATTTCATACAATAATGGTTTGGTAATGATGAACTTCTTAGTTTTTTCTTGTTTTGGAAGCTTTTTATTTGTCCTTTGATTCTAAATGGTATCTTCTCTGAGTAGAGAAATCTTAGCGAAAACCTCAACACCATAAAAAAGATCCAGTGAGAAACAAAGGACAAACAAATTGAAATGAAGAATAATTTACAGGGAAACAACAGTAGAGTAGATGACATCAAGAATCAAATCAATGATTTGGAAAGTAATGAAGCAAAAAAACAACAACAACAACAACAAATCAGAACAAGAAGAAAAAAAAAGTATCCCCCAAAAAGGAAACAAAAAGAAAAAAAAATTAAAATGAGGATAATGTAAGCATTTTCTGGGACAACTTCAAGCATTTGAACATTTGCATCATAAGGGTGTCAGATGGAGAGGAAAAAGAGCAAGAAATTGGAAATCTACTTGAAAAAAATAATATAAGAAAACTTTCCTAATTTCAAAGAAAATGGACATGCAAGTCCAGGAAGCACAGAGTCCCAAGCAAGATGGAAGCAAAGAGGCCCACTCCAAGACACATCATAATTAAAATGCCAGCGGTTAGATATAAAGAGAGAATCTTAAAAGCAGCGAGAGAAAAGCAGTTAGTTTCCCACAGCTGAGTTTCCATAAAACAGTCAGATGATTTCCCAAAAGAAACTTTGCAGGCTAGAAGGGATTAGCAAGAAATATTCTAAGTCATAAAAAGCAGGAACCCATAGTCAAGGCTGTTTATTGATTTTAGAGAGAGAAGAAGGAAAATATATATAGAGAAAGACATCAATGTGAGAGAGAAACATTGATTTGTTGCCTCCCATGTGTGCCCTAACTGGATCAAACCCACAGACTTTCAGTGTCCAGGACAATGCTCCAACCAACTGAGACAAGCTGGCCAGGGCATGTGGTCGCTTTTTAATTTTCCTCATATATGCATTAGCTTTTGAATGTCCTGGTATTTAATATCTGGTTCTCAAAAGGGGAAAAATGATAAAAATGGAAAAGGGCAAAGGGTGCTTGCCCTTCAAATTTCTTCAGAGTAGAAGGGGCTAGTCATAAAGTGGAAAGGTACAAAAATCATGGTCATCTGCTTCATTGCACTTCAGAAGTCAAAAGCAGCCATCAGTAATCAGAGCACAGATTCTTTTTGTGTGCCCTGGCTTCTGAAATCTGTGTGTAGACTGCTCCAGGAACAAAGCCCAGCTGCCTGCCAACTGGCTGAGGATAGGGGATTGGTAGCCACTACTGTACTAAAAGCTGACATTGACCAAAATTAACCACATTTTACAATATCCAAGCCTTTGATAGACTGCAGAGTTCAAAAGTAGTTATATCAGGAAGATTTTCCCAAGGCAGTGGTTATCTAGGTGAGAAGATAGATTCCTGGTGCATCCTACTCTACCATCTTCTAGTGTCCAGAATCTGACCATTGAAAGCATTTTATTTTGCCCACATGGTATTGAATAATTTAACTTTAAATACTTCTAGAGGAGACATTTATTTATTTCTCAATTCTATTTGTATACAGCTTTTCCATTTCATCTCTTGACTCTACAACAGTGACCAATGAAAGCACTTTGGCTAACACTAGATAGAAAATTGGTATTTGTGACTAAAACCAGGATCCATGTTTCAGAATGGTAATGCAGATCTACTGACCCAGTTCTTCTTTTCTAATACCCCTTGTTAGTTATCCATAGTGCCTGCCATCAAAATGCTGCAGGGCATCTTGTGAGAGCTGCTAGTCTGCTGAGGCCACCTTACTTAAAGGTGATGCTCATCTTTGGCTACGCTTGAAGTAATATCCAAATATTATCTGTCATATACTTAAAAAATTATATTTTGAGTGAGTTTTCTGAGATGATTTCTACACATTCTCAGTTCCATTCTTTTCCATTTAATAAGTCTTTGGTGGTATGCTTTAAATTATGGTTATGTACATCAGTGCCCATTATTTTGACACTGGAAATTTGATCTTGAATGAGTTAATAGAGCAATAACCTCATATTACTGTCCATGATATAACTGAAAGATACATAAATCAAGCTTTATTACTACCATTTTATGGAAAATAATATTTCTTTAAACTTAAACACATTTAACAATTTTTCATCATGGTCTCAAGCTTTCTTTATTTGTTTGAATACTTATAGTTTTATGGTGGGCATATAGTATGCAATTGAGAAAGACTTGTTGAAATAAATTAAATCCTAGCATAAAAATTGTATATGAAAGTATGATATATCTCTAAATTCAAATTAATTTATTTTATCATTGATAAATTATGAACCCTGTGCAATGAGGAAATGGAATAAGAAAAATTTGATAAAAATTGCTGCCTGAGAAATAAAAGTGTATATTTGTTGAGACTATACTTGCTTACTGAACAATAATAATGTTTACTTGTTGACAATGTATTGTGTATTACAAGGTGCTATAAAGCTTCCTGACATATAACATAATAGATATGATATAGGTGCTACTGTTTTCCACATTTTCTAGATGAGCAAATTATGATATAAGACTCACCAGTCAAATAACATGTTGTAGACCATGATCTATAAGTGGCAAAGCAAGGCTCTAATAATCCAGAGTAGTTGGTTTCCTTGCGCTACATCTCCAGTGTTCCCAGTGCTCTTACATCATGTTTATCTCAATGTTGATATGATAAGCTTTGGCCTGAATGCAGTTCCAATAACTATAAAGAAGACAATAGAAGATTTTATTATTATTTTCTATTTTTCACTTGTGCAATCTACCATTTTCCTAGGTAATGCTTTCCTGAAATTGAGAGACATTGTGGCTAACCATAGCAGTCTGCATTAGAGAGATAAAGGATGATTTAGATAAGTAGCTAACAATTTGCATTTATCTTCAGGAAATTATAGCAATGATTTTCATGCAGTTTCTGTCACCTCATGGCTCAGAGACCCCTTGCTCAGATACAGCCTTTGTTAGAGAAAAAGAAAAGAAAGCACAGACTATGAGTCACAGTAAAAGCAAACAGAAAACTGTGAGAATCTCAAACTTTTTTTGCCATTACCTCATTTCTCATCTAAATGATTTGATCTTTTCTTGCTATAGCTAAATAACTCACAAAAGCTCATGAGGATTTACATAACCAATATAATTATTTCCAATGTTATACACAGGTGACAAAAATGTTCTCCAGCTGAATTGATCAAATAAGAAATAATGTTTTTATGTTGCCAAAGAATGAAGCTATTTTCTTCAGCTAAACTACACATTCATTTTTGCCAACTGCAAAGAGAATGAAAAAAAAATCTCTTAATCTTTATCAATTTTATGTAATTAAGTTTTAGACTCTGTTCTGATTGACACATTAATATGAATAGTAGGAGAACTTCTGAAATATAGTAAGAACTTGAGAACAGAATGTGAAGACATGTAATACTGAAAGAAAGAGTAGGGAATTAACAATATTAGGCAGATGATACTCACATAAAGAAGTGAAAAATTAAATTTCTCATCTGGATAGTAAGAAAAATCAAAAGATCTTGAGATCCTACTGTCAGTACTTGAAACTGACTGCCAATATGTAAAAACTTGGCTATCCGTCTATTTGTAAAGAAAAGTTATTGATTTTTTCACCTTAATGTAAATGCATTACAAATGTAATAGTAATAATGGAACATAAAATGTTGAATTAATCATCTATGTTAAAAAAAACTTTATGTCTTAGGTAAGGCAATTAAAATGCAAGGGATTGCTAAAGTAAGTCTCTCAAAGTTTTACTGTGACGTGTCTACAAAATTGGTAGTGATCCAATTCAACCTTTCATTTTTGTGGAAAAAGATCACAAGAGAAGCATTTTAATGGAACATGAAATTGACTTCTGGACCTCCAAGTAATAACTTTTAGAGTCACCCTTGTCACCGGTTGTCAGAAATTCATCATAACCTCTTGTCACAATCCTCAACACAAATATAGGAGATTCAAATTCTGCAAATTACCTATGGTCAGAGTAATGGTTACACTTTTGGAAGGTATATGGGACACATTAAATTCTTAAGCAAGCTATATTTTAGTAGTCTAATCTAGCAAGTTTTCAAGTGTGGTCTCTGAGACAGCAGTCTTATTATCATCCAAGAGTTAGTTAGAAATGTAAATTATTGAGTTCTAATCTAGACCTTGTGAATCAGATAGTCTGAGATGGGACCCAAGATTTTTTGTTATAGACAGCCTTCCAGTTAGTTCTGATGCACATCAATCTTTGAAAACCACTGGTCAAGGGGAAAAACACTATTGAAGATAAAGATGGATCTCAATCATAGTTGTACCATTGAGTAATTTACTTAAATTCCTTATGATTCATTTTCCTCATATCTAAAATACATAACTTATTTCTAGGGTTCATATGATGTTTGAGTAAGATGAAGTGTAGTGAAATACTTTAAAAAACTGTCAAGCTCTAAACCAGTGGTTTACAACTTTAGGTGATTTATCCTTCAGGGCCCATTTGGTAATAGCCGGATAAGTTTATGATGGTTACAACTGATGGAGGAGGTTGCTGCTGACATCTGGTAGATAGTGGATAAGGATGCTACTAAACATCCTACAGTGAACAGGAGAGCCCTCCTCTTCCACCCCTGCCTCCTCCCACACATAAAATTTCATCTGGTCCAAATGTCAATAGTACTAAGCTTCAGAAACCTTGTACTAAACGAAGATAATACAGTAAAATGATAATTTTATTATATTATTTTCCAAGTACTTCTGATTCTGACTCTTTAATTTTCTCCAATTTGTAAGTAATGAAGTGGATACCAACAAAACTAACATATTTTTTAAAATATATAATCGAAATAAAAATTCAGGAAAAAGGTTTTTTTCTTTAATTTTTGGAACTGGTTGGTAGAAGACAAAAATGTTTCATCACATGTTTGAAATGTAAATTTTCATCATGTGGGAAAAAATTAAAGTAATTTGAGGTTCAGCTCACTGAACAATTTTGTCCCTACACCTTGTTTATAATAAATCTCTGGCCCTAGCAACTACAGTGGCAACTGAAGTAGGAAGCAATCTAATCTTTCCTGAATGTCCATAACATTAACTACCTTGCCACAAATTCAAGTATTATTCAAATCATTATATACCACAGATATACAAGGGAGATTAAAGTGGTAAAGGGAAGAAATATTTTATCAAGTTCTTTGTATGTTAGATGAAAAGAGTAACTTATTTTTCTATCCCCATCCTATTCAACCCACACTTGGATGACAAACCCCATATGGTGACTAGAATGGAAATGGATCATCTAAGGATGTCACACCACCATCCTGCTAACAATTCTCACTGAAGACTGAAAAAGCAATAAAAGTATATTTTACATGATAAGTGAAGATGGGTGATAATTGATATTCAGAAGAGATATAAAATGAATTATATGCTTAAGTCACTTTCTATATTTGTGATAGTGATTTCACTTGCAATGATAATGCATCATCTTCATAGCAACGGATAAGATTATATTCTTAAGAGCTATCTGCTGCATTAGATTCCATGCCTTTCAATGGGGGTAACTTAGAGGCTAGCAAGTCATATTCAAGGTTTAGATACTTAAGCTATTGGAAAACTGTGGACATTTGCCTAATTTCAAAAATATTAAATGTTAAAAGATAATAGATGTGAGGATTTACAGTAAAAATGGAGGTATAGATATATATGCTTCACCTCCTTGCACAACTACAGAAAGAATTACAACTAGATCTCAAAACAAATAACACCCAGAACCATCAGAAAATTGAGCCACATGGAAGTTCAACAACCAAGGACTTAAAGAAACCACATTCACCCAGACAGGTAGGAGAGGTGGAGACTCCCTGTGGTGCAGAGAGGTGGCAGCAACAGAATGGGTGGTCCCACATTCATGTGTGGTGGATAAAAATCAGAAGGAACACCTTGGGAGCAAATGATCCCAGTCCCAGGCTAGACCACACAGCCCAGAGTTCCAGAACTGGGAAGAGAGATCTCCATAACTTCTGGCTGTAGAAACCAGGTTGGGTTGGGGTGGCAGGAGAAACTGCCATATTTTCAGGAGACTCCACTTAAGAGACCCACACAGATTTAGAATGTACACAGACCCATTCCCTCTGGGATTCAGCAACAGGGAACCAGCTAGAAGGGCACCTGTTGCATACAGGGAGTAAGTGAAGTGACCAGAAACAGGGAAAGTGCTGGGAAAACCTCCAGAAGCCAGACAGCAGCACTGTCTTCTCTCTGAGCCCTCCTCCCACATAAAGCCACAAAGCATTGAAAGCAGTTTGTCCCCACTGGTGATTACCTAAAGCTCTGCCTCACACAATTTACAGGTGCCTTTTCTATACTAGGCCACGCTACTAAAACAGAGAGTCAAAGCTGCTCTACCTAATATATAGAAACAAACACAGTAAGGTTGCCAAATTGAGGAGACAAAGAAACTTGGACCAAATGAAAGAACAGAACAAAACACCAGAAAAAGAACCAAGTAAAACGGAGATAACCAACCTATTCATCTTTACTAAAAAGAGAGTATGTGATTCTGAGCACAGTAGGGTATCACTCACAATGGTCACTAGATAACTTCACAGGGAGTCCTGAACTGGCAACAAAATCTGTGGGTTTAAACTTTAGTCTTCAAGGTTGTTCTGCTTTCATTTCACTCTAACAAAGTGGTCCATGAAAATGCAAGGGTGCCTTCTTTCTGCAACCTCACCATAGCCATGGCTTAGCTTTGACATTTAAATGACTCTGATGTCAATAGCAGTCTCCAGAAAAATAAATAGACAGATCCAACAATGTGGCAGAAAGAAAATATTCAACTAAAATGAATTTCAGAATTGTATGCTTGAAACCTATATAATCTCATTAACCAATGTCACCCCAATTAATTGAATTAAAAAGTAAAAATATAAAAATAAAATAATATTAATTTTTTGAAAGATGCAGATCTTTCCACCAGTCTTTTCAGTATTCTCTCTCTGGGAAACCAGAGTCTCAAACACAGTATTCAGTAGCAATGTTAAGGAGGTCAACTGAGGCACCAAGCCCAAGCAGACACAGCAGAAACTAGTTGAAGCAGCATTTAACCTAGAAATGAGGCTGAGAAAGAGAAATAGAAAGAAAGGGTTGGTGGCCAGAAAAAAAAAAAAAGAAAGAAAGAAAGAAGAAGAAAAAGAAAAGAAAAGAAAAGAAAAGAAAAGAAAAGAAAAGAAAAGAAAAGAAAAGAAAAGAAAAGAAAAGAAAAGAAAAGAAAAGAAAGAGTTCTATAATAAAGATATGCCTTAAGGACATTGTAGGTTTGGTTCCAGACCACTACAATAAAGTGAGACATAATCTTTTCACTGGTGGAGGATCTAACCTTCAATTTTAAAACATGCACCATCTGTGGAATGCAATAAAGTGAGGCATGCCTGTAGTTAAAATACTAATAGGGGAGTAATTAGCAAGTGCTTATGTTCTTAGTATTATACTAGATTCTCACTCATCCTTACAATTTATTAATACAGGTTACAATAATCTCAGTCTATGGATAAGAAAATTATGATAGATGACTTGCTATTGAATAATTTCTTCAACTTTTATATGGAATCTCTTAAAAGTAAATTCTGCCTTATTTTACCAATTAGTTAATATCAATGTCTCAGAAATTATTGTGGCTACTTTTTACTGAAGAAGGAAGGAAGGAAGGAAGGAAGGAAGGAAGGAAGGAAGGAAGAAAGAAAGAAAGAAAGAAAGAAAGAAAGAAAGAAAGAAAGAAAGAAAGAAAGAAAGAAAGAAAGAAAGAAAAAGAAGAAAGAAAAAAAGAAAAAGAAAGGAGGAAGGGTCATTGAATGATTGCAGTCCATGCCAAGGTCCTTTTCTCAATGTGTGATCTTTGACTTTCCAGTAGTTGACACCAGTAAAAAGCCCTTGCTTCTTTAAACTCTCCTTTATAGCTCTTTCTTTCTCTAAGTTCCCAGCTAAGTGTTCTTTACAGCATTGTATTCCTCCAATTGCCATTAATTGTAGGAAGCCCTAGCTCTAAGTCCTACCTTCCTGTGCTTCTCCTTTTATGCCTCCTTTGATTCTCTCTTTTTTTTCAAAGTGAATGTCTAAGACAATGCTTACTGTATATAATTCCTTAGGCCTAGTATTTCCCCCAGAGCTCTGGATACACATTGTCAGTGTACATTTGAATATTTCCAGATGCATGAAAGGATGATACCTCAACATCATCACATCAGATAATGAATATGTTACTGTTCCCCAAACTTTTGAACTAATATCTCCCCCTCCTTTTTATTTTAATCTTATTTTTTTAATTTTGCTTAATAATTCCTTTGAAGTCATCTTTGATCTTCCTCTCTTAAAATTCCACCATTGCTTTGTCATTCTTACTGACCTTCAAAACTGCATTTCATGACTACTAGTATTAAAGGTAAAGGCTGTCCAAGTGAAAAAAATTTTTTTTAATAGAAAAAAAGATGGAGATTTGATGTGGAAATAATATGTAATCTGGTAAGCCAGAACTGGTGTGTAAACCCACCGAAAGACAAAGCCCAAGCAAAATAAATTGTACTGGGGAGCACTAGAATGGCTTTAAATGGCCTTCAGAGACAGTTAGATCCCAGTCCTTAGTAAACATGGAACTCTGCCACAGCTGAATACTACTTTGCTTATAATATATACCACCTTAAAATATATACCACATTTTGCCTATATTTGTTACTGTTCAGATTTCATATATACTATTTTTTAATATTCTAAAAGACTATTTGTGTTTTTTCTATATTTATGTATCACCTATAGCCCCAGTATGAGCTTACACATTATTGGTGGTCATGAAATATTTACTTAATTGCATGGACATACATAGCAATAGTAGAAATGATAAAGAGAAATGAAAATGTTGATTTGGAAGGTAGTAGCCAACTAATCATTGATTGAATTTGACTTTGGTTAGATTGTACCTACAGATAAAAAATTAAGTCAGCCAGCCATTGTATAATCTTTTGGTGATGTCCACTAAAATATTATGATTTACAGGATATATATATATATGCACATACAGATAGTCATCCCTTAGTATCCAAGGGGAATTGGGGAATTGGTCTCAGGACCTTGGCAGATACCAAAATCTAGAACTTCTAAATCCCTTGGAATTTCCTAAGAGGTGAGAGAGATAAAAGTCTTTTGTTATGTTAAGGGTGTGACTTTTGGAGTGCTGCTCTATCAACTAAAAAGGGGGGCTAGTTGCCAGGGAAACCAAGCCTGTGATTGAAGGACTGGACCTTTCAGTTGAATCCCTCCACCTGCAGGGAGTGATAAGGTGCTATAGATTAAACTGATGGACAAATGGCCAATAAATTAATCAATCATGCCTATGTAATGAAGCCTCCACCAAAACACAGAAGGATAGAATTTGGAGGGCTTCCAGGTTGGGGAACCAGAACATTTCCACGTGCCACATGGCCAGGCCTCAGGTGGATTGAATCTCCTTGTTCTGGACCTTGGCCCATGTATCTCTTCATCTGGCTTTTGATTTGTATCTTTTAATATCCTGTCCAATAAAATGGTAATCTGGTGAGTAAACAAGTTTTCTGAGCTCTGAGCTCTAACATATTAGTCAAACTCAGGAAGAGGACCATTGGAACATCTGATCTATAGTCCATCAGTCAGGAGTGTGGGAGACAACTGGATTTGTGATTAACATCTGAAGTAGAGGGCAGTCTTGCGGGACTGAGCTCTTTAACCTGTAGCATCTGATGTTCTCTCCAGGTAGGTAGTGTCAGAAATGAGGTGGATTGTAGGACACCTCCCTGGTGCCCAGTAAATGCTTGCTTGGTGGTGATGTGTGTGGAGAAGTAGCAGGGGAGTCCCTGCATCCTCACACATCAAAACTGCATTCAGATTCCTTTACCTATCGACTTCAAGGTCCAGTTAGGACAAACTAGACTCAAACATTGCTTCCCTTCAATCATGCACAATTTCTGGATCTGGGCCAATTAAGACAATAGCCTCAATTCTCCAATCTGTGCTTACTGATACTTTCTTGTATGTTTTATCAATATATCTATAATATTAAGGATATAAAACCTCTTTCCATGTTTTCAAAGAGCTCTTCTGTCACATTTATACAAGAGCTAGTGAGATCTCTAAGCCATTCAAATTAAAATTTTAGACAGTATTTTTAAGGAGTTGCACTGAAGGGACAAGTAGGCAGCTTAGTCCTGGGCCAGATCCATAGCTCTCTTAAAGATAATGGTTTCTGATGTCATGATCAAACTGAACCCATTACTTATTTTCCCATTCTGGGGACCGCCCTTCATTTTCTGTTACACTAAATGGCAATGTTTCTATTAGTGAAGAGTGTGATATGCCAATGTAGGCTGCAATCCAAACCAGGCCCTGCTATCCAAACCAGAAGTACATAGTACATGGAAAGGAAGACACATGGTCCTCTTGGGACAGCATTAGCATCATGACCTCATAAGAGTTAATGGATAAGAAGAATGACTTTAATAGGCTATGTAGAAAAACCTGCTGTTTCCTCTCAACACTTGCAAACCCCAGTGAAACTTTAATGATTAATAGTGATTAGATCCAATAATGATTAGGCAAAACATCTGCTATGGGCATCTCCTGGGCACTGACATGACCTTCTGTGTATTAATTGAAGACATCACTGATGCAAACACTCTGGTCTGCAGTATGTAACCACATCCCACGCAGAGGACTCTGCCCTGCATAAAGAAACAAACTGAGCAGGCTTTCTCTTCAAATCTAATGTAAATGTGACTTAAAGCTAAAGGTGACTGTTAGGTTAATTTTATCTATGCCAACTTTAGGTTTATAAATAGGCACATGTAGGTTTTTAATTGGGTAAGCCACTTAAACTATGTACAAATTATTTTGGCAAAAATATGTACATATCAAGTTGTTAATTTGTGGGCTCTCTTAAACATGAGTCAAACTTCTGAATGCAGATAAGAGCATACGTACAGTATGAAATATTTTGAAGCATCCAAAAGGACTTGGAACAAACTATTGGACACTGATATGGTACAGTCAATGACTTAACTGTGCCTATATTTTTATTTTATTTAATAATCATTTTATTTCATATTTTGTTTATAAAATATTTAAATATTTCATTCATTATACTTTATATTTTGTATTTAACTCTTTATATTTTAAAAATATTAAAGAGATTTTCAAAATCTTTAATAACATTACACTAATATTTTCTCTTTCAGTGACTTACATAAAGAAAAACTTTAATATACAGGGTCTGGCAGCAGTAACACCTGCTTGAGTGTGCTTGGTAGAGTAATAACATGGATGTAATAATTTAACATTTTAATATGAACATTTCACCTAAAATGTCATATGGTATGCTTGAGTGTGATATTGTTATGTTACAGAATTATGTGCTTATGATGTTGTAATAAAAGATTTTATAATAAAAGGGGGCATTATTTGTGTCACACCATGTATTTCGGTATATATCTAATTAGTAGAAACACAAATTAAATTATGATGGAGACCCCCAAAAAACCCAAGAATTATCTTCTGGATGGCAGGTCCCTTGTAACATAGGCTTCCCCTCCAGGTGAGTGTTCTAGGAGCACATCTGTATCAGTGTACCACCTGGTGTTGTTGTGAGAGGCTGTGTTGGGCTTCAGTGAATTTCTTTCGAAGATTCAGTGCACTTGCCCATTTCACAATGAGTGATTTGCCAGTGCATCTGCCCATATTGCACTGGGTATTCAGAAGTTTTTGACCAAAAACGGCATGACCCCTGTACCCCACCCTCCCTATTCACCCAATCTCAACCTGAGAATGACATTTTTTTTTGTTTCTCTGAAAGAAAAAAAGTCCTCAAAGGAAAACCTTTTGCTGATGTGGAAGAGGTGAAACAAAAAATTGCAGAAGTACTAAAGGCATGAAAATCAGAGAGTACTGTTTTGAGCAGTGGAAAAAAGTTTCAATAGGTATATTGCATCAAATGGAGTGTACTTTGAAGGGGGCTAAAGTTTAAATATGTAAGATTAAATATATAACATTTTATAAATAAATTCTGGGGGGGGGGGCGATGGTTGAGTCTCCCCTAGTGTATGGCATATCAGAACGCAGAACGAAAGCTATTCTTAAAATACACTTTTTAGGGGTAAATATTATGGGCATTATAAAACATGTATTTGTTACCTGAAAAAAATATAATGAAAAAAATAAAAGGCATAGGATTTGTATATCTGTTGCAGAGACAATGTTCAAATAAACAAAATAAAGAACAATACAATGCTTACATAAATAAAATAAAGAACAAAAAAGTCATGATTTTAACAAACACTATATTGTCCTGAACTCCAAAATACATAAAAGTAAAAATCAATGAGAGAAGAGTCAGGAATTTGGAGGGGGTGGGGGCACAGTTCAGCCATAATATCCCCAAATCAATGCCTTCCGGTCAGGTAAGCAAATATTTCAAGATCTGGTAGAAAAAAGCCAGAGAAAGAGGCTTCAAATGGGTGGGGTGGGTGGGTGGGAAGATAATCCAGAGAGACAGTGGTAAAAAGGAAGTCACTTATTATTGCAAGCATAATCCAGATTTAGATAGTGATGTGGCAGGATCACATGGCTTTAATTCTTTCTCCTATAACTAAGAAAGTACTTGCTCTGATGCAGCAGGAAATCCAGAGCTCTCAACAACACTGAGGCTAGTATTGTCCTTATTGCTATGACTTGTTCTGATTACAGACTCTGAGCTCAAACTTTGTCCTCTAGATTAGCTTGGAGTACATGAGTTCTAGAACTCAACTCAAATAACAGCTCTCTTAAAATTCTTGTAAGGAACTGGGGACAAAGCAGGGCTAAAATCAGGTAAGAATAATGCAGCTAAGAGTAAGGAAAAGAGCATCCTTCAAGTCTACCTGGAAAGCCATGCAGCTTCAACAAATGACTCATTGAAGACACAATGCCACTCTGGGACTTCAAGGACTCTGGAAGTTGTGTGGCAGCCGGCTCTGTATCAGATGAGTCCCACGGGAAATGGCTACTGTGATAATGAACAAAAGCTGCAGAGAGGCCTAAGAGCAATCCATGCCAAATAACATTCAGCTGCAGAAGCAATTTACCTGCTCATATTCAAGGTAACAGCAGTGATCTTCACAGGAGGAGCTGGAGACAAGGCCTAGAAGAGGAAGACAATGGGGGTGGCTATTGGAACTTGTTCTTGAGGAGACATGAGATACATACACTGGCTTCATGAAATAAGTAGGAAGATGTTGCCACAAGAGCCACTGATGGCAAGACATAAAAAATCATGGACTATGTTTTTTAAAAAAATGACAGATGCTCTGATAAGTGCGGCTCAGCTGGTTGGGTATTATTCCACAAAGTGAAGCTTCACAGGTATGATTCCCAATTAGTGCACATGCCTGGGTTGTGGGTTTGGTCCCTGGAGTCCCCAGTCTGGGCAAGTGTAAGGGGCAACTGATAGATGTTTCTCTCCCTCTCTTTCTCCCACCCTTCCCTGTCTCTAAAAAAAATAAATGAAACCTCTTAAAAAATGAGGGCATAAATGAGAGAAAAATGGAAAAAATAGTATAAGAGTGATATGTCTCTTGTTATACAACACAGATCTATTCAACACTTATGTTTTGGAAAATGAAGGACCGCAAATTTTCTGATTAGCAGGTTCTTGGTGATTTCTCCGAGTTGAGAAATTGTATATTTATTTATCAACCATCAATATGTTAATCCCGAACTACTAATTCATTTCCGCAAACATGGATAGAGAGCTCACCGTGTGCAAGTTCCTTAGACAGGGATTGGAAAACAAAGATAAATAAGACATTGTTCCTTATTTTTTTAAATCTCATGGTTTAGCCAGGTGTGCAGTGTGCTATACTAGGCCTTATCAAACATGAATAATGGGTAGAACTTGCTAAAAAACAAGTAAATGACACTAACCATATATACATATATATTTGCTGTTCTAGATTCCTGTGTTGAATTGTATTAATAATATAAAGCACATTTGCAAATCTGAAAACAGAATGTGTATTTTGTTTGTGTAATCCATTTTCATGATAATCAGTTACTATTCTTCAAAAGGAAGTATCATTCTGAAGACAGACTTTAGACTAAATAAAATAAATCTAGTCTGAAAATACTATCATAAAAATGGAAAAATCCAGATCTCCTGGGCCATTTTTCATTTGTTGATACATGATGATTTCAAATGAGTATGTTATATGGAAAATCTGTAGTGTATAGCAGTAGTTTTGTCCATCCAATAATTCCTTTCCGTTCTGTTAGGGCAGAGCCCTCCAATGCTATCTCTTTGACTCCCTTCCTATTGAAGGTGAAATTCAAGATAACCCATCCCTGCCATCTCATTCATTTTCCAGGGTTAGATACATGACCCAATCTACAGCAATAGGAGTAAACTGGCAGAAAAGGGTTGTCTTTTTGTCCGTAAGGCTATACTGTATAAAAACCAGAAATAGCACTGTGGCTGTGATCTTAGATTTGTAGGGACAGCTGATCTAAGAGAATGAAGTCAAAACAGACAGAAGTGAAGAAAAAGACAAAGAAAGAAAATAATAGAATAAGCTCAATCCAACACAAAACCAAAAGTCCTGATGAGTTTGGTGTTTCTGCATCTAGGCATGAATGCTAACGACTTTCACCCCATCTCCTTTTGAAGTTTGTGTCATGCACCCTTTTCACGTGTGGCTAATTGAACTAGTTTTCTGTCACCTGACTCAGAACGATGCCTAATACATAATTAAATATGTATTCCAAAGCTATTACAAATTTATAAAGACTGCATGTTCAACAATCTTTGTTCATAAAAGCTCCATTGACTTCCCTGAGTCTGTGATAGAATATAGCTGCTCAGACTTTCCATTTGTTCCACCCCTTCAATATCAGTTACACAAGAAAACCTAACACCAGAAAACTGTACTTGAATAACAATAAATAAATAAATAAATAAATAAATA
>PVKM010001853.1:0-37500 GCA_004027735.1 Carollia perspicillata
GTTGACAGATAGGTTTTCATGAGGAGGTGAGAGGGGCAACGACTTACAGAAGGTGAAGGGGTGAGGGACTGAGCTATGCAACTATCTGGGAAAACAGCATTCCCATGACAGTGTCCCAAAGACAGAAGCATATGTGGTAAGGAAAGACAAGAAACAGGGCATGTAGATCATGTAGGACCTTATTTGTCATTGAAAGGATTTTGCTCTGGGTAAAATGAGAACTACTGTAAAAGAAAACACAGAAACTTGAAGTATGATTCATACACACTAAAACCTCTGAACCCTACCCCTAAGGGCCAGACTGTGGTCTCCACCATTTACCATTAAAAGGAAACCGGGTTCATTGAAGAAATAACTGATCAGAGATCTTAGGCAATCAGTGTATAAGATGAGCCTGATGCATTTTGTCATGTAGCAGAGAGCAAGAAAGCTATCGAAGACTTCTAGGGTTGGCTTAAAAGAACTCAGTAGCCAACTTGCGGCACCTCCTACTTTCCAGGAGTAAAAATTTGACTATTATTAAGGATAATAATTACAATAGATTGAAATACATAAGCTGTGTTCAAATCTATGGATTCATAATGATACTAAAAAAAACCCAAAACTGATTTTGATGCTGTTAGAGGGAGGATGCTAGGAAACCAACTTATCAGTTTCAGAACTGACAAATAAAGGGACTTTCCAACACTAACCGTAGTAACAGAAAATAAAATAGAAGGTGAGAAAGCTCGTGTTTATTGATGCATCCCAGTTAATAACTGGAAAAGATTGACATAATTAGAATATTGCCATTTTGCAATATCTAATGAATTAATGTATCTAAATAATTATCATCAATGGTTGCTAAAACCAAAAAAGAGAGGCAAAAAAAAAAAAAGGTAACCTGAGTATAAGTGGCTGTTCAGAAATTTTGGGGTTATATCAACAACATACTACTACTTATAGACACACTTTTTGCAGGAGAAATGCTTTAAATTTTTTTCCTCAATAAAGATAATGCATTTATCTTAAGCTATTAGCATTGTCCATTCTTTGCAAAAATGTCACAAGTCTGCAAGATGTATGATCGATCTTCCCAAAAAGAATTCCTCAGGTGAGTCTAACAAACAAAACTCTAGAAAAGCTCATTATTGTCATGAATAAAATATCATAGAATTTATTACTTCAGTTTCAGGGGCATCTTGGAAAAGTGAGTTTGTTTCATCACTTTAAACACTTCTATCAGGTAGTGATATCAGTACTACCCATAGTATTACTGTCCATCTTGCTAAACAGTCATGTCTCAGATGTACAATAAGCTCAATACCTACCATGTTAATCTTTAAGCAAGATGTTTGGTTAGTAGATAATTTATATAATAAAGCTTCAAGTGTCTTTGAACATTCTTCTTAATACAAAGTAAAAATATAACCTATTAAACTTATATCCAGTAAAATTCAAATATAAGAGATTGTCTCCTATGCAATTTTCTATTTGCCATTTAATTGGTATTTAAATTAATTATTATTTTTTAACTTGAATAAAGAATAATCTGCAGAACACTAACTTTCAGAGTAAATAAAATATACATTTCTAATTTTAAGCATGGGGTTCTGGTGTGCTTGATTATCTAATTTCCTAAAGACTATATTTTTGTGTGTTCTTTACCTGTTAAAAATTTGTAAAAATGAAAGTTATATTCTCACCTCAAAAATTATAAAAATAAGAAAGATATTAGGAATAAAATTATGAGGTATTAAAATAACTCGTAGTGGCACCATTCAGAGATAAGTTTTGTTAGAATTTTTATGTATTTTTCTATGCAAACATACATTTTAATCAAATTTGAATTATACTGCATGTGGTTTGTTATCCTGTTTTATTTTTTTAATTCTCACTCAAAGGCATTTTTTTCCATGACTTTTAGAGAAGAATTGATTGGTTGCCTACTGTGTGCACCTAAACTGGGGATCCTTTGCACCTGCACCAGACTGAGCTGGCAACCTAGGTATGTGCCCTGACCGGGAATGGAACCTGCATGTTACCAGAGGACGCCTCAACCAACTGTGCCACACCAACCAGGCATCTTGGTTTTTTATTTAATATTCTATAAAGACAATTTTCAGTGCCATTAAAAATTCTTCTACTCATTGTAGTTATTGAGAACATTGAGAACATTTTATTTTTATGGATAGTCAATACTTATTTAACTAATTCGCTAAGAATGGAAATTTTGATTGCTTTGAATGTTATTATGATGACAAATTTTACAGCAATACATACTCCAGTGGTAATGCTACACTGGTTATCTCTGAATATCGGGTTATTGTTGTCAACTAAGATTTAAAGGGTAAGCTGTCTTCTCACATCCATTTGCAGCCATTCTAGTATGTAATGCCCCAGCAAGTGGACTCGCTCAAACTTTCCTACTGCCCACTCTACAGAGGAAGAAACTACCACATCCTCAAACATATTTTTGTTCATTACTTCCACCACACTGCCCTAATTAAAGTCTAGTCCATGCCTGAGACCACTGCTTTTCTTTGCAGCCTTCTTAAACTATCTTCCTTGGGTGTGGAAGTTAGAGTCATCATCTTCCTTACCTCCCTACTGCTATTTCTTGGCAATTATTCCTCCACCTTTATGTACAATCCCCTGGTTTTTTAATGCTCATCCCACCTGGCTTGTCATCTTTTGTCTTGCCTTAAGGCTATTATTTTCCAAACTTCCAGTTACTTGCCTTTATTAATTTTGAAGAGTTTTGGGGCCCTGGTGTCCCAGTTTATATCATCCGTCTCCAATGTCCACATATCTATGTCCAAACCACCTGGCATCTCAGTTCTTTGACTTTTTCCACACCCAGCATTCTTATCTGGGATCTATGGCCTTCAAGGATAGAATTCAAGGTGTCTATGACCTTGAATAAGAAAAAATCTATATTTTCACTAAGCACTAACTGAAATTTAGCATTTCTTTCAATAATAAGTGTAGGCAATAGACCACAGAGTGATTAACAGAGTCTATGGTCTTGCCACCAATAAAAAACAAAACTATGCCCTGGTCAGGTGCCTTGGTTGGGGGCCTGGTCTTGTACATCAAAAGATTGCCTGTTAGATTCCCTGGTTGGGGCGCATATGGTAGGGAGCTGATTGATGTTTCTCTCTCTCCCTTTCTCTCTCTCTCTCAAATCAACAAACATGTCCTTGGGTGAGAATCAAAAAATAAAATGAAACAATTTTTTAAATGTTTAAAGTTCTTCATATATATTTCTAACTTAATTTTCAGATGTTTATTGTCATAAATCTATTTGGGAATTATAGACAATATTTACAATACTCAGTCAACCTCATACAGGGCTATGGTATATCTCTCCATATATACAGTCTTATTTTTGTTTTATTTAATATAACTTCTGTGATTTTCTTGATATATGATCTTCCTATAGCTTTTATAGGTGGCTGTGCTTTTTATATATTTGCACATGTATATGTGTGTGAATACACACTCAAACACATAATATCATCACTATTGTAAACCAAGAGTCTTTTTCACCATATTTTATTGCTAGGTATTGCTGGTATATAGGAAATCTAATGGTATTGATTGCTTTCTTATCTAGTTAATTTATTTACCTTTTTTTATTAGTTGCAAATGCCCACTGTCTTATCATCTGTAAATAATTATATATTTATCTTCTCTTTTCCGGAGTTATGCTGTTTATTTGTTTCAAAGCTCATTTTAATTGCTAGAAATTTTTTGTTAAGTAATGGTAGTAGTAAGAGCAGGTTCCCTTTTGCGCTACTTATTTTAATGGACACAAATACAGTGTTTAAGTGGTCAGTGTGATATTGCCCAGATTTTATAAAAGCATTCTTTGTTATTGTAAGAAAGTTTTATCCAGTTCTGAGTGTACTACTGTTAAAACTCAAAAGTAAATTTTATTTTTATGAACATGCCTTTTTATCATCTATCTAAATAAATATCTAGCTTACTCCTTTTGAACTATTAATGTGATGTATTACATAAGGTATTTGGGGATAAACTCTACTATATCATTTAACCAATTGTAAAGTTTAACTTACAAGTACTTATTTTAATTAGAATTTTTACAGTTCTTTTCATAATAGAAATTGGTCTGAATGTGTGTGTGCATGTGCATATAAAATGAACTAAGGCCTTCACTGGTGTGGTTCGGTGGATTTGAGCGCTGGCTGCAAACCAAGATATCACTAGCTCAATTCCCAGTCAGGGCACATGCCTGGGTTGCAGGCCAGATCCACAGCTGGGTGTGTGTGAGAGGCAATCGATTGATGTATCTCTCACACATTAGTGTTTGTTGCCCACCCATTCCCTCTTTCTAAAGTAAATAAATAAAATCTTTTTAAAAAAATGCAATGTCTGTCCAGAAAGTGTCCAGCCACATAATACGAAAAATAGAGTCGTTTATTTATTTATTTTATCATTAAATATTTATTTATTTTTTAATTGTTGTTCAAGTACAATTTTCTGCCTTTTACTCCCATCTAGAGTCATTTATTGAACAAGATACAAGAAACATTGTATATACCATAATGATGTCTCAGTCCCCTTCAAAATAGGCACCTTGGGACCTCATGCGGTTCTCCCAGTCACCATCAGCTGCTCCATCATATTTTCCTGAATCTCATTGATGGTCTGAAATCTCTTCCCTTTCAAAGATGATTTTAGTTTTGGGAAAAAACAGAAGTCCCAGGGCAGCAAATATAGGCTGTAGGTGGGGCTGAGTCACCTGTTTGATTTGATGTTTCGCCAAAAAACTCTGCAAGAGATGTGATGCATAAGTGGGTTCATTGTCACGATGAAGCTGCCAATCACAGTTACCCGTAGCTGTGCCTTCTGAATCATCCAAAGAGTTTCCTGTGGAGGAATGTTCAAGCTTAACACAAAATCTGATGGAGATTCATTGTTCTACTTGCTCATTTTGAATGCAATGGCCACACAGTGCACATACATGCTCATTCAACAGCATCTACCGTCCCCAATGACTAGTATAGTGAAATCGTCGTTGTTCATGCATGTGCATTCCAGTCCACTTTTTGGCTGCTAAGTTACATCGATGTCATGCAAACTGTTCTCCATATGTTAACAATGGTTGTACTTTTTCTGAACAGTCCTCATAGTTTCAGGAATATAAATCAATTACACTTTTCTTTTATTTTTCAAATATTTTTTTCTGTTTCCCTCCATTTTTCCTTTATAAAATTTACTTTTTGTATTTCATTGTTCTTTATTTCTGACTGGATTGCTATGCTTGTTCATTTACTTTCATTCTATATTTTTCTGAGGTAGAAACATGTAAAATTATAATTTTAACTCTAAGCACAGCTTTGGCAGTAGTCTATACATTTTGCTATAAATATTACATTGAAACTTGGCTTTGGCTTTGGAATTAGGTTAAAATCTGCTGTTACACTATTACATTTCTACTTTAGCCTGTGGAAGACTGAATTGTCAAATGTTGACTTAAAAAGAATTCAAGGCATTTCTGAAATTGTGTACATCCAATGACCGTGTGGTCATGTACATTACCCTTATTTTAAGTCAGATAAGTACATCAGTAATATGAACAAGGCTTGTAATTTGGATATATTTTTAATATCTGAGTGTAGAACAAATATTTCTAGATATTATCTGTAGTAAAAAAAAATATTTGAGCCCGCGCTGGTGTGGCTCAGTGGATTGAGTGCTGGCTTGCGAAAGAGGATGGCCGATTCAGTTCCCAGTTGGGGCACAGGCCTGGGTTGTAGACCTGGGTCCCCAGTTGGAGGTGTACAAGAGGCAACCACACGTTGGTGTTTCTCTCTCTCTCCCTCCTTCCCTTCTGCTCTCTCTAAAAATAAATAAATAAAATCTTTAAAAAAATCATTTGACGTACTTTATGCGTTGAAATTCTATGTCAATGGAAGGATGAATATATTTATTATGAGTAAAATATTGCAATAATTAATGACAATTTTGAAAATACAGGTAAGTTGTCCAAAATACACATTAAATTAAGAAAGCAAGTTATATTAATAAGATTATATATATATGATGTGAAAATATTATTTTCAAATATTTTAATATAATATTAGTATTTGGAGAGATAAAATCTGAAGAAATATATACCATTTGTATTTTTATATAGTAACCACCTCTTGCAATGAGATTATGGGAATTTTACTTCCATTTTATATATTTATGTAACACTTGAATTTTATATGGAGCATGTATTATTTTTATAATAAAATATATTTAAAATAAAAACAGGACCGAAGATACACAAGTTAGTAGTCTGATAACCATAAGATAATCTTTCTCTTCTTGGAAGAATTTATGATCCAGTTCTAGGGTTTTAATTTCCCCACACTTTTCTACCACTTCACTAATCACATGCATATACAAAGAGAGAAGAACTAGTCAGTTTTGTTACATTTTATCAGCTATGATGAAGACTTTGACACAATAATGCTGTGGACTAGTATAAATGGTTAAGTCTTAAATGGAAGTATTTTAATTGAGCCCTTTGTGCTAGATCAAGGTACCCAATGTAGGCAAATAAAGAGACCATTACTTTAAGGATATACGGGAAGGGTTGAGCAGTAAGGGGGAACTGAGGAGTCTGAGACTGAATGGTGGAATGATTGTACAATCATCACTCGCAGAAACTGGACCTGGGAAACCGAGAACACCGAAGAGGCTCAAATGCATGACAACTTGTTGTCTCCTCCCTTACTGTGTGTAGTTTCTTTCTCAAACTATCCTTGCCCATCTCTGAGTATTTTCTCTATTTTTCTCCTGATTTCTGTTAGCCTGGTTCCTTTCTCTTTAATATTTATATCTATTTTCTTCACGCTTGTTCTTCTCAAAAACCTCGCTCCTTTGTTCAACTCCTGTCTTGTTCTGTATCCTCAACGTTTTTCTTGCCACTGTTTTTTATGCACAGGTATGTAAATATACTTCTCCCATCCTGTCTTGAACCCACATCTCCTATAAACAACCACCATTTCTCTTGGCCCTCTCTCAAAGGTCTTGAAAGAGCTGTCCACATAGGCTGCCTCTACTTTCCCTCTCGATGGTCCCTGACCCCATTCTACTACTCTGGCTGTTACTGTCATATCCCTACTGAAATTGCTCTTGTGATCACTTTTCTGTCCCAGTCTTAACCAAAACTCTTAACTGCATTCATTCAACATAGCCGATCACTTCCTCCTTCTTAAATTTCCTCCTCTTTTCTAACATATTAGAGTTTTGATTTTTCTCCTACCACTGTGGCTGTTCCATCTCACACTTCTTTATAGGCTGTTCCTCCTTGACTCATTTTCTATACACTGAACCTTGCCAGAGCTGAAAGCTTGGACTTCCTGTCCTTGTTCTCTTTCTAGTCTTCTACCTTAGTGATTGCATCCATTCAAATGGCTCTAAATACTTTTGTAACAAAACAACTGAAAATCCAAGTGAATTGTTCTTGATCAGTGCTGTTCAGTAGAACTTTCTGTGAAGATGTAGCTGTTCTCTGTCAATGTAGTCCAATATGATAGTCACTCACTACATATAGCTACTGAACACTTGACAGGTGGCTAGCATGAGTGAAGAAGTAAATATTGGATTTCATTCAGTTTTACTTAATTTAAATCAGGTAGTCACATATGGCTTCTGGCTATGGTATTAGAGAGTTTGGTTGTAGAATAAAATAAACTGAAGAAACATAGCAAAATGCAAATTTAACCAAGTTTGAACTTCGTTAAATATAGTGAAAAACAGATACAGAGGTGGGTTTCAGTTTGATGCCTCCTCGGTGTGTATCTAGCTCTTTTACTCAACTGTCAACACTGCTAACCAACAGAGCCTCCAGGCCTGCTACAAGCCACAGAACAGCCTTCCACAAAGCTCTCCACTAGCTTGCTTTCCTTCATGGTCCCACTCCAGCAGCTTGGTATGCCCAGCCTCCTCTACAAGGCCTCTTTCTTCACCCAGCCCTCAGGACAGTTGGTTAGTGACTCAGTTCTCATTCTCCAGCTCTCCCTTTTGAACCACTCCTTCCTGAGCTGCTCATCATACAAATCCTTATTCCTATAATAAACATTTTATTTTATGACACTCATGGTGGTTTTGCTTTCCTGATTGACTCCTAACTGATGCGCTCTTGAAACTTATTACTCTCTCAGTCTCCCCCAACTCAGTAAATAGCACCAACATCCATCAGTTGTCCCCATAACTCCCTACTTTCAGTCCATCATTAAGTCCCTGGCAAACTAGGTTCAAAATACACATTCACTAAGTCCACTTCTGTTTCCTCTGCAACACCCTAGTCTAAGAAACTCCCACCCTTACCTGGTTTCATTTGCATCATCAATCCCCAATATCTATTCTGTTTCTAAATACTAATTTTAAACATGAAAATTTTCACTGGCTTCCTATTGCACTTACTTACGTAGTCCCGCTAATTTCTTTGAACTCATCTTTGTCACTCTCTCCCTTATCGAATTTGTTCCAGTCATACTGGCTTCCTTCTGAGAAAGACCAAGCTCTTTCTCCTCTCAAATTTTTCACACATACTATTCATTCTGCCTGGAAGGTTCTTGAAGCTCCCTTTCACGCCTTACTCTCTTTGGCTGATTCTTCCAGGTCTTGGTTTGAATATCACTTCCTCAGAAAAGCCTCTCTTGAGCAACCGAAGTAGGCCTTCCTTGTTATTCTGCGGCACTTTACTATGCTGATTATTACCTTGCATTTATTACATTTTATACATAATTTGTGTACATATATATTTTATTTTCCCTTAGCTGTGATATCCATGACAGCAAAGACATTTCTACTTTATTCACCTACTGCTTCATTAACTATCTGGCACGTAATAGGGGGCTCAAAATATATTTGTGGAATAATACATATAATGAGTGGATTTCTCTTACTTTCTGCTTATTTATGGTTTTTGCATCCTTATAACTTTAGTTTGACATGAATTCTCATACTCCAGCCCCAGCCCTCACTCCTTCCTCATGACACTGATTTTCCTTTTGGTCTTCGAGTGTGGTTTGGTGCCTGATGCTGGTCAAATTAGTGGTGGCAAGGCAGGGATGAGTGGCGCTGCAGAGGAAAATGTGATGGCTCCGGCTGCTCCCTTAGTAGGGCTTTTGGTAAGGTTACCTACCATTGGAAAGAACTTGAGACACAACATGATGAATGGATCCAACGAAATAATAATTATTGGTTTTTTGCCATGATTCATCTTGAAAATCTGAACAACTAAAGATTGCTTGTATTCTGGAACTCCACTCAGAGTAGGATGGGAATACTTTGATAAAACCATTGTTTGGATTTATATTTACATAATCCTTGTTCTTTTTGTATAAACTCTGTTCTTACTTGTGTAAACTCTGTGGCTTCTTGTAATTTAATTCATCAACTTTGATTTTAAAAGTTAAAATGTAAACAGCTAAAGTGAGACAAAGCTTCTAATTTCAAAAACCTAATAGCCATAGAAAGAATGTCTAGCATCTCAAGTATATTTAAAATGTCAGCCTTTTTAATTAATAGATTTTATTTTGAGAGCATTTTCAAGTTTAAAAAGAAGCTTAAAAAGAAAAATGAGCAGAAAGTACAGAGTCCACCTCCTCCTCTAGTCCTCCTATTACCACGATTTCCCCTGTTAATAACATTGTGCATTAGGTGGTACATTTGCTACAATAGACAAACCAATCTTGCTACATTATTATTAACTAAAGTTCACAGTTTACATTAGGGTTCACTCTTGATGATGTGCATTCTATGGATTTTGACAAATGAATAATGACATGTAATCACCATTATAGTATTATAGAGAATAGTTTCATTTCCCTAAAAATTCCCCATGTTCCACCTATTTATTTCTCCACCTTTTCTCCATCTTCTTGAACACTTAAGCAACCACTGATTTTTACTGTCTCCATAGTTTTGCCTTTTCTAGAATGTCATGTACTTGCAATCATAGTGTGTAGCCTATCATTGGCTTCTTTCACTTAGCAATATGCATTTAAGATTTGTGCATGTCTTTTCATGATTTGATAGATCATTTCTCGATAGCACTAAATAATATTCCATTATATAGATACCAAAGTTCGTTCATCCATTCACCTATTGAAAGACATCTTGATTGCTTCCAGATTTCGGCAATTATGAAGAAAATTGCTATAAATGTGTATGTACAGATATGTGCATGTATGTAAGTTTTCAACTCATTTGACTAAATAGCAAGGAATGCAACTGTTGGAATCATATGTTTAGCGTTTGTTTAGTTTTGTAAGAAACTGCCAAACTGTCTTCCAATGTGGCTGCACCATTTTGCACTACTAGCAATAATTAAGAGTTCCTGTTCTCCACATCCTCACCAGCATTCTTCTCAATGTATTTTGGATTTTGGTCATAATGGGTGTGTAGTGGTATCCTGTTAAAGGGGTGGGGGGGTGGAGGGTGGAGGGGTCTCTGCCCAGCAGAGCTCTCCCATCTGCTGAGGATGAAAAGAGAGAAATCCTCCTGAGCACACTCTGTTGTTCTGGTGGGAAAGAATGCCCCGAGCCCTTCTCTGAAACTGCTTTTATTGGGATTAGTATGTGCAGGGATATACGGTATTCATGCATAGCTCATCAATCAATGCCCAAAGGCTATAGTTAATAGAAAGCAGATATCGTTTATAGATAACAATAGAAGGAAATACAGAGATCATCTCAGGTTGGGGGTCTGCGAGATATGCTGAAGCCAGGTGGTCATTAAGGTGTGTTCATGAGATAGGGAGTTCACTTCTTATCCTTAGAACTCAAACATCTGGCTTATACCAACAGGGCTATCGCTAGGCAGAGTAGGCTTCAAAGGATACAATGTATATTCCAGGTCCAATGCATATTCCAGGTTCCACAGGAGCCCTCGGTGTTAGTATGAGGTCTGTCTGCCACTCGCTTTCCTGGTTTCTCAGGAGACTTACTGGCCTCTTCTAAGGCTTTGCTCAGTGGGCATCCAATCTCCAAAACCACACGGAGTAGTCCTCAACATCTCCCCCTTTCTTGTTTGTTATGGCGGACCTGGTGGTAAATCTGATAAAGCCTGCTACTTGCTCTTCACATATATGATCCCTGGAAAACAATTTGTATATACATTTCAAGGCACAAAAGACCACAATGATTAGGAGGCATCCCATAGCCCCCCATGACCCAGACACACAAAGTTTGTCCCTTCAAACCAAGTTTTTGAATTGAGCCATTGTAAGTTGTTATACAGGGTCTGAAAGACCTCCTGCTCAGTGAGTCCCTTAATGTTCTGAGGTTGCTGACGTAGCTCCAGCTGGAGTTGATCGATTTGTTCTTTGAGATTGGTGGAAAAGGCCCCTCACAATCAATGTTGGATCTCCTTCCATGAGTGTTGACTGGAGTTGCACTTTAGACGGGTGACACACAACTTAGAAAAGCCTAGATCACAAGTGAGTTGTTGGCGAGTGACAAGAGCACCTTGCCATTCTCACAGCCATATTACTGCAGACTCTATAGCTGAGAGCCTGGCAAGGATCTCCTGGGCAATATGTGTTTGTTGGATCATTTCTTGAGTTGTATTGTAATGAGGGCATCAATAGCATCAGCAGTCTGGACAGACTCAGCCAGAGCAGTGGCAGCTGCTGCAGCAGAAGCAGCTATAATGATAGCAGAAAAAATGTAGATGATAAGAATTCCCAAGAAGTGCAGCACGCTTACGTGGAGGAGAGCACGGCTGAGGTGGCCAGGTCTCCTGGATCTTCCCATTCATGGGTGACGTTGACTGGTACCCAAGTCTCAGTTTGCCCCTACATCCTTCATAAGCTTCTCAGCCCTGCTATTAAGATTCTTTAAGTCTCCCCAAGCTATCCCTTTGGGGTCAGGTGTTGGAGGAATCTTGGTTGTCCACTTTTCCTGGTTCTGGGAACGAGCCCAGATCCATCATCAGTGCTCAAGTCACCGCCATTTAAGACAGCTGGTTGGTTAGGTCCTCCAGACAGCAGATCCTCTCCGTCTGAGTTATCCACATAGGGTGATGAGGCCAGTCTCCCCTGATAAGGTTTTATCCTCTTTGCAGGTAGCCACAAAGGACCTGTAGATACTGAAACACAAGCGCATTTACAGTTCAACCAGCCCCTCCCATTTTCCTTCTCCTAAGGGATCTCTATATAATACTAAGGGATGGGGCTCATTATCTATGTTTTGTTGATTAAAATGTTTCTCGATTGGTTTGTTAAGAGAATTATTGCAGTTAAGAAAATTGTAAATATACATGACCAGCATTATGAGATTTCTGAGAGAGGTTTCCTGGCTCCCCCTTTTCTGTTTGTTAAGAAGAGTTTTAAAGGTATGATGGGCATGTTCAACAATTGCTTGGCCTGTAAGAGTATAAGGGATGCCTGTTTTGTGTTGAATCCTCCGTCTTTGTAAGAAATCTTGAGTGGATCGGGCTATCTACCCTGGTCCATTGTCAGTTTTAATTTGTTGTGGACATCCCAGATGGCTAAAAGCCTCAAGCCAATGGGCCTGGATGTTCTTGGCTGATTCACCTGTAAGAGCAGAGGCATGTAATGCTCCAGAGAAAGTATCAATAGAGATATGGAGTGGTCCCCAACAGTATCTCAGTGTTATAATTTGCATTTCCCTGATGATATAAGATATTGAGCAACTTTTTGTATGTTAATTTGCCTTCTGTATATCTTCTTTGTTGAAGACTTTTGCTTGTTGTTTTTTATTTAAAATACATTTATTGATTTTTAGAGAGAAAGGGATAGAGAGAACAAGAAACATCAATTTTGTTGTTCCACTTATTTATGCATTCGTTGGTTGATTCTTTTTTTTTTAAGATTTTATTTATTTAGTTTTAGAGAAAAGGAAGGGAAGGAGAAAGAGAGGGAGAGAAACATTAGTGTGTGGTTGCCTCTCACGTGGCCCCCACTGGGGACCTGGCCTGCACCCCAGGCATGTGCCCTGACTGGGAATCGAACTGGAGACCCCTTAGTTTTCAGCCTGCACTCAATCCACTGAGCTATACCAGCCAGGGCTTGTTGGTTGATTCTTGTATGTGTCCTGACTAGGGATCAAACCTGCAAACATGGTGTATTGGGACATTGCTCTAACCAACTGAGCTAACCAGCTACAGCTTGCTCATTTTTAATAATTGGGTTATTTGCTTTCTTATTGTTGGGTTTTAACTTGTTGTTTGAGTTTCTATATTTTGGATACTGGTCCTTTAACAGATAGGTGTTTTGCAAAGATTTTTCTCCTATTCTGTAGCTTTTCTTTTCTTTCTCTTAGCAGTGTCTAAAATTGAAGAGCAGATATCTCTAATTTTAACACACCAGCCTTTCAATTACTATGAAAATAAAATATGAGAGATGTTACAAAACTTTCTGAATTATGGAAAAGGTTGAATTTAATGACTTCCACAGTCTCTTTTGACTCTAAGATTTTATGGTCCTTAGGAAAGAATAATGGTGTGTTGTGGATTTTTCTCACATGAATTCTAGGGTTCCCTTCCCATCATAACATTAATATACATGAATTGCATGAAGTTTATAAAGTGTAGAAATAAAAGAAGGAAATATGATATGTAAAAAAACATAGTGGCACTGAGAAGATAGAAGAATTTTCAATGACAAGCAAAAAATCCAAACAGGCATGCTTGTATGCCTGCCTTTCATTGATTACAACTCCACAGGTCTCCATCTTTTCACTACTTCAGAGGCTACATTAATGGAAAGACAGTAATGAAGTATATAAATAACTTTTTTAGAGTATGTAAATGGAGTATATAAATAGCATATTATAACAAGTTAAATATCACCAAAGTGTATGAATTAAAAAGTGATGGTCTCCCTGTATCCCATCCTTCTAATTGTAGTTGTTTTCTGTAGGAACAAAATCTTTATAAACATACATATTTGGTTACATACATGTACACAGCTTCATGAGTCAAGAATCACCTATGCCTACCTTGATATACATCATTGTAAACCTAGTGTATACCTTGGAGCTTGGTACATGGAAGGTACTCAATTGAATGAATAAATGTAACATTGTACATTTTTCTGTAGGTGGCTTTTTAAAAAATTAAGAATGTAATCTGGATAGGATATTTTTCCATGTTAGGATATCTACAACTACATCCTTCTTTTCGATTACTCCCAAATAATCCACCATATGGGTTCACAGTAATTTATTCAATCAGTCCCCTATTACTGGGTGTTTAGGTTATATTTATCTTTACACACACACATATACACACACTATGAACAATACTGTGGTAAGTATTTAACCAAATTATCTTGTAAGAGAGTTATCATCCCACTAACAGTGAATGTGAGTGTCAATTTTTCTTCATCCATGCTGGGGATAATATTCAAAATCACATAACATCAACTTTATTATCTCTCCTAGCTCTGTTTGAAGCAAGGGTCCATACAAAGGGGAATAGCAAGTCATTTTGCTATAAAGGGAAGTTTGGACTCAAATGGGAATGATCTTAAGTGGCAAAATGACAAGCCAGAGCAAGAGTTTGAGAATAATTTTTATATACTATAAAATATTAAAACTAGAAGAGATCTTAAAAATTATGTTTTAATACACCTCTTTCATAGATGAAGAAATAGAAATTCTGAGAAGGGAAATGTTTTATCCAAGCTCACACTATCAATTAGTAGCAGATCTGGGACTAGAACCAAGGTTGTTTGGGTCTCAGCCAATTATCCTTTGGTTTTATCCAGCAAATATTTACTAACCATCAAATTCTGTGCTAGGTACTAACAGGTTTGAGAGAAGTAAAAACACACTTATTGAGCACATTTCTTGTGCTAGATCTTTTGCCTTCAGTCTATCCCAGTGTGTCTACCATACCAAGTTAAATCAGTGTACTAGTTTGGTTTAAAAAAATTAAATTTATTTTTAGAGAGAGTGCAAAACATCAATCAGTTGCCTCTCACACGCACTCCAACCCACAACCCAGGCATCTGTACTGATTGGAATCAAATCCACACCAGGACCTTTTTGCTTTGCAGAACAATGCCCAACCGAGTCACACTGGTCAGGGCTGATGTCCCATATGATCTTATTTGGGAAAGAGAGAGAGACAGCGAGATGGAGAGAGAAGGAGAGAAAGGAGACAGAGGGAGATAGACAGAAAAACAGAGTGAGATACAGACAGAGAGAGAGGGAGACAGAGAAACAGAGTCACTTGGGTTTTGAATGGATTAAGAAAGCTATAAGAGTGAATGAATTAGGAGGCTATGTCATTAGTTCAGACAGTAAATGATGGTGCCATGTCCCCTGGTTGCAACACAGAGAGACATGAAAATATATTAGGGAGACAAAATTCGCAGGACTTGATTATTGGATATGGCATTGAGAAAGAAGGCAGTGTCTTGGATGACCCTCCGGTTTCTAGGTAATGCTGCTGGATGTAAGTGGGTGATGTTCATTGAGATGGGAACTCTGGACATGAAAGATTAGAGGAAGATCATGTGCTCAGGTTTTTAAAAAGTGTTGATTTGGAGTGCCTGAAAGTTCAAATAAAGGTCTTGGGGGGTGGTTAGACAAAGGGATTAGAGCTAGGTATTTTACTTTGGGAATCTGTGATCACCAGGTAGACAACATTGCTAAGTAGAAGCACTTTTTTTCTTTAAGGAACATACAGTCCCCAGGGAGATCTAAATCACAAGCATTGGATTGCTCAAATCTATTCTTTTCATTCTTTAATCTATAGGATGACTCTATTTTTTCATATTTTTAAATTAAACATTTTAGCTATTTGTTTTTCATTTATAACATTATATGACTTTTAGATTATGAGCTAAATTGTTGCTGAATTACCTGAATACCATAGCAGGTACAGGTTTGTTAGTGATTTTAGGTAGTGGAAACCTCAGGTCAAATATCTCATGTTTTGATTCTGAACCTATGAAAATAATCTGACATTTTATGTGCTAGGCATTTTGAAGAGTGCTCACCTAACTTTTTCTTGAACCACTAATTTGTTGTCATAGCATAGAGCTTATTAGGGAACCAGTGAGCTCTTAAAAATGAGCTGGCTTTTAAATTAATAGGATACTGTCTATTCTTCATTAGGGCTGCATTGTATAAATTAGTATCCATACCGGATCTGAAATTCAAATGCCTTTGTCTCGTCTCTCGTGTAACTAGTAAACCCGTCACAAAGGAAATGTCACTTCACGTAAGATTTAGTTGTCAAGATTTTTGAAAACAGATTATGGTCTTCACAGCTTCCTTAACCACGCAGCTTTGTGTCGCTTCAAGTTGCTCAAACTGCTGTGAGGAAGCCCTTAACTGCTTAAAAGGCCAGGGACTGAAATGGAGTATTGCACAACTCTTCATCGGGCGGTTTCGCTTCCAAATCTGGCCTTAGTATCATCCCAAGACGGGAGCCACTCCTCGCTCCGCTGGATCCAGCCCCGTTCCCCTTCAAAAGCAGCCGGGGTTTCCACGTCTGAGCCTCGGACGGCCCCCCCTTCCTGCCCAAGGTTCTTGTACAAGCGAGCGGCGCGGGGCCCAGGGAGGTCCCCTTGTCCAGCGGGGGAGACCTGACCTCTCTAGAAAGACTCCCACCCTGAGATCACGACAGCCAGGTTGACCTAAAGTCCGCGGGTCTCGGCGCCGATCTCCTCCCCAGCCGCCCCATTGTCTGCCTCGCCCCGCCCCGGGGGACACGTGCGCCTGCAGCTTCCCGAGTGAGAGCGCGGGGCGGCGGCGGCGTGGACACCGCCTGGAACGGCTAAGCGGCAGTGGCGCTGGGGCTGGGGTCCGGCGTGCACCGACCGGTGGGTGCTCTCCCGGGAGCTAAGGGCGCGTCCCGAGACCCCAACCCACTGTCGCGCCAGCTAGGGACACGGGTCGGGGGTGGGGCGGGAGGGCACTCAGTGGGGGTGGCGTGCGCGCGTTGCTGCAGAGGGAGTGGGGTGGGGCGGGGTGGGGAGATGCCTGTCTCCTGACAAAGGAGAACGAGTGGAACACGCTGAGCGGGCCCGCCCCGCCCCGCCTGGAGGGTAGCGAGAGGTGGAGTGTCGGGAGGGGAAGGGGCGGGCCTTTCATTCACACTTGGCCCCGCCGCCGCCGCCGCCGGAGCGGAAGGGCGGGGCCTCGCGGTCCCCGGGAGGTGAGAAGCTAGAGAGGCGGTGGGGCGTGGGGGGCGGAGCCCGTAGGCGCGCGTCCCGAGGCGTAGGCTACGTCGTCACGTCAGCGCGGGAGAGAGAAAGAGAGCAGCCGACTCGGCAGGGACCGGGGGACGGGACCGAGAGAGTGAGGGAGGGAGTGAGTGAGCGAGCAGGCGAGCTGCGAGCGAAGAGGGGAAAGGCGGCCAGTTGTATCTGGGAGGCCGCCGTCTGGAGCGGTACCAGTGGGAGAAAAGAGCAGGGAGGGGAAGAAGAAAGGCTAAGAGAAGAAGGCAGACGGAGGCTGCTGCTGGTGGTGGTGGTGGCGGCGGCGGCGGCGGTGGCAGGGGGGAGAAGGAGGAGCTGAAGGAGGGCAGGGGCTGAGGGAGTGAGTGAGAGAAGCGGACGCGCGAGGGAGGGGAGGGAAGGGGGGTCACGCGGGGGCGCGCGCGCACAGGGAGCGCGCTCGGAGGCGAGTGGAACTGGATCGGGTTTGCTGCCAGCGGCGTGAGCTTCGGCCGCCATTTTACAACAGCTCCACTCGCGCTGGACACAGGGAGCAGCGAGCACGCGTCTCCCGCAACCTGATCTCCTCGGACAGGATTCCTCCGCCGCAGCCCAACGGGGAGGTAACGACCGCCCGGACCCGGGTCTGGGAGGGGAGCTCCTTGACATTGAGGAGTGAGCTGGGGCAGGGCGGTGCGGGGAGAAACCGGCTTTTCTGGAAAATGGATTCCAAGGAGGAAAGGAGCACATTGACTGGGGCTGCTTGGGTGTAGGCCGCGGTCCGCGCCGCCACTTCCCATTCTACTCCATGTGCTGCTACCGTTCGGGCTTTGTCTGCGGCGCTCCAGGGAGGAGGCGGCCCCGTGGCCCACGCGGACCGCGAGCGGCGGCGGAGTTGGTGCTGTCGTGGCTGTCGCCGCGGCGCGGGAGTGGGCGGAGAGGAGCCGGTCCCGTCCCGCAGCCGGGAGGCGGGCTTGGGTGGTACTCCAGGCCGGTAGGCGACCGGCAGTTCGCGGAACGCCCTCACGCCGCCGGGTTGTCGGTCCTGGTCCGGGGGTGGGACAGCGGGCCGGGGCGCAGCAGTTAACTGTATGGACTGGAGAGGGATGGGGGCTTGCACTGCGCGCCGCGGCTCGCTTCTCGGCAGGGCAGGCGGGCGGCCGGCGGTCGCCGGCGCCCAGGGCTGAGAGAGCCATGTGTCACGGCGGAGACGGCGGCACTGGGGATGGGGGGGTCGGGGAGAGCCTGTGGCCTGGCGCCGACGCGGCCTCAGTGTGAGGGGTGAGGTTGTGCTGCTGGTGCTTTCCGGGAACTCAGACCGCGGCTTGATGTTGGGAGCCGGTGACGGTCGTCTTGGCCTGGGGCTAGGTGGGTTTCCGTTGGAGGAAGTTGTAGGACATTTGAAGGCGCAGAGCACGTGTTTCTAATGGGCTCATGGTGGTGGCCTTAGCGGTGAGGCTGCCACTCTGGGTGCGGAGTCGGGGGCGGGCTTTGGGATGCGGGGGTGAAGGGTGGAGAAATTGGGTGGTGGGAAGGTATCTTGTGTGAGCGCTTTGTTCTTCGCTGGCAGTTACTGATATATAAGCGGCAGGCGGGAAAAGCGCGCACTTTGGGGGTTTACCTTTGAGAGGGAAAAGCCCTGTTTTGCTGTATCCACACAAACCTCATTCTCTGTATGGGCACAGCTGCAATGTGGCACGCTGGCTGGTCCTCGTGCTGATTGGGCTCCATTCGTAATGTGTTTTTTCCTAGGGAGTGTTAGCAGGTGAGTCAGGGGTGGTGCTAAGGCAAAACAAGTGAATCCGTCCTTCTGTGCCGCGCGCTCCAAATCAGGCTTGTCAGGCGATAGTGACTTTAAGGTTTCTTTAAAGGGAGGCGCAGGCTGGCTGGTGTAGAAATTGGTAGAGAAAGTAAAGATCGGGGCTCTTATTTTGTCCTCTACCCTTTTTGAAGATCCTAGTTTAATTTTGCTTATTGCGTTTGAACAGATCTCTGGAAACATGGCTACAGAACATGTTAATGGAAATGGTACTGAAGAGCCCATGGATACTACTTCTGCAGTTATCCATTCAGAAAATTTTCAGACATTGCTTGATGCTGGTTTACCACAGAAAGTTGCTGAAAAACTAGATGAAATTTACGTTGCAGGTAAGAACTAACACTTGCAAAATTATATTATGAAATTTTTCTATTGGATTTCTGGCTTTGAGCTAAAATAGCAACTTTTTGTGGTTTCCAATAAGTGTGGGAACTGGAGTTGAGTTTTGCCTTGTTGTGGCAGTTGTGAACTAGAGGTTAAGGTGTCCTGTATACAGAGGGAGGGAAGAAAGAAAGGTTAGGAAGTAAAGGCTGGCTGGCCAGATGGATAAGTGTATGATGGTAGCAACAGCTGTTAACTGTTGGAAGCAGGCCATGTGACTTTTGGGGGTATTTTTGCAGTAGGATTCTTGTTAAATAATTTGGTAACTATAGACTTGTAGTTTGTCTGTCTTGGCGTGGCTTTTGCTTTTTCTAGTGGTGGTTTGAAATGGACAGAGATTAAGTTGTCAGGCTTGGTGTTTTGTTGGTTGATTTTAGAATTTTTAAACCTATGTATTTACAAATACTTAGTGTTCAGAACTACTGACTTAGACATAGCATAAGATGTAAAAGAAATGGACTCATTATTTTAAGTGCGGTAGAGAAGCCTTCACACTGCAGTTCAGAATGGCTGAAGTATGTTTTTCATTGTATAGATGGTAAGAGGAATAGAAAAATAGTTGGTGCATGTGTTGCCTGTGTTGGTAAACATGGTGTTTTCTATAAAAAATATTTTCAAAAATATTAAAAAGTGACAACTAATTAAGCTTTCTCTTCTCCAGGGCTTGTTGCACATAGTGATTTAGATGAAAGAGCTATCGAAGCTTTAAAAGAATTCAATGAAGACGGAGCATTGGCAGTTCTTCAGCAGTTTAAAGACAGTGATCTCTCTCATGTTCAGGTAACATTAATTTAATGTCAGTGTAAAAGGAATAAAAACCTTGCAGTTTTGATATAGTTTAAACTTGATTTAATAAGATACAAGTGAGATGATTATTAAATAGGATTGGAAAATTACTTTTCAGAACAAAAGTGCCTTTTTATGTGGAGTCATGAAGACTTATAGGCAGAGAGAAAAACAGGGGACCAAAGTAGCGGATTCTAGCAAAGGACCAGATGAGGCAAAAATTAAGGTATGTCTTAAAAAAGGTATTTTGCTCCCTTCAGTTTTGAAGTTCTTTTAACTTTTATAGCTTGGTAAATACTCCTTAGGTGTGAAATGAGAGAGAGAGAGAGAGAGAGTGTGTGTGTGTGTGTTTATGTTGAGAACTAATGACATTGAGATAATTGGCTAATATTTTCCAGTTAGTATTTTTTGGAAAGTTTCCTCCCTTTAACTATTTCAAAACAGTTTGCTATCATTAAGGGTTTTGTTTTGTTGCTGAGCTATACTGATGTTAAACCCGTGGTGTTGGTATTCTAGATAAAAAAATGTAAAGAAATACATCCACAACCTATTTTTAGATTTTTTTTTTCTCAAAAATCTGCAAGTCCAGGTTGCTGACAGTGGAACCAAAATGGGAGGGGATCAGTTTGTCCAGTGCTGATGGAGAGTGTACATGTAGCAGTTGGCAGCTTTTCTTAGGATTTTCAAGCCCTCAAGTGAAATAAATATAGAATTTTAATACTACCTTTTTTCCTCCATTGTTATGGGTTATTAGGGCTAATTTGCTCATTTTTAAAGCTGTGTGGAAATGTAAATGAGGAAACTGAGGAGTGGAAGTTTTTATTTTTTTTTTTGTTAAAGCTTCTATAAAACAGTAAATGGCCTCTAAATCAACTAGGTTTTGATCTTTGTGTTAGGTTTTTAGTTGTGTTGTTTTTAGCTCATAGAAAAAAGATGATTGTACTAGTTTTAACCTGGTGTTCTTAATACAGTGTGCCAGTACTCTGGAACCAAGAGTTATGATTTAAGAAAATCAGTTATTAATAACAGTTATAGGTGTTAAGTGGTGTTTTAATGGTATAGGAACAGTGAAACTTGGAATATGGTTAGCTGTTAATGTCATCCATAAATTTGAGGCTTTCACAGGTCCAGCTGTCAGTGAATTGTGTTTGAACCATAAATCTAATTTTTCCATAGAAATTTTACCAATTGTAATTAAATCTATATTGGGAGTTAGAATTATTAAAATTTTATTAAAAGTTTAAAGTTTAAAATGTGTGTCTTTGAGTTGTATCTTTGGAAGGGAGTGGCTTAAAGTGTTACTGCAACTTAAATTGTGGCAAGAAGACAGGCATTTTTCTAGGTGGTTTTACACAAGGAGTAATGTTTTCCTTTTCATTATTAGGGGTTGCCATAAAAGGTATTATTTGGGTCATACACAAAATGAAGGTAAAAGAAGCACAGGGATTACATATGGGAAAAAAGGAAGATGAGCCATTTAATAGTTTTGTCTATGTGATAGTAATAGATTTGAGTTTATCTTTAAAGCACTAACCCAATGTTGCTTTGTTAAGCAAACATTTGGATGTAATAGAAAAAGACTGCCTAAAATATGTAAGACTTTGTGGACTAGAGGACTAATTTAGGAATAGAGGATTTTTTGTCATTTACAGTATTCTTTCATAAATCTTTATGTTCTTCAAAGTAGAAAATTTTTAAAATGTGTCTGGTCATTTTCAGAGACAGATGACTCCAAATCATTTAACTGAATTTTGATAAGTTATATGCCTGGTGTGTTTTTATTTCAGGGTTTATTAGTTAATTATTGGATTGATTTTATTATTTAGAAAACTGTATTTGTGCTTTGTGGTTTGAGTAGGTGGAGAAGAGGAATATTCTTGGTTTTTTCCTTAGGCTAACTGGACTGCTTCTTTCTAGTACTTTTGCCTGTAATAAGGGATGAAGAGAAATTCCCAGTGCTCTGAGTAAATATGAGTTGTATAAATTTTAAGTTTATTTTCAGGGAGATAAAATGTAGAAATTGTCACATTGTTGCAATTTTCATAGTTTTCAAAGTGATTTTGGCTCTTTTTTTTCTGAATGATCCATCCTGTCCTATAAAATACAGTAAATGAATGTCCAATGAATAAGCAGTATTCTTCCTGTAGCTCCTAAGCTCCTGGATTTAGTTTGAGGAGTGTAATTTCTGTAAAGTTGGTGGAATACCCACAGTGGAAATGTGTACCTAGGAATATAAGGTATAGGGAATTTACTGGGTAAAAAATCCAGGTTTGGGAGAGGTGATTTATATTGCTCTTCCTTCAGGAGAAACTTAAAGTCAACCAGCTTATGTGCAGTCATTATTTTAGGAGGTATTGGCAGAATAAGTACACTGTGCTTTAAAAGTTGTTAATGGATTCATAAGTTCCCTGTTCTCTAAGCACTGTTCAATAATTAGAGACCACCAATAATTTGAACAGGATTTTGAGATTTTCACTATAAATTGGGGCCATTACAAGTGTACATTAAAGGGGAAATTCTGAAACACCAGAAACCTGTTTATAGGAAGGTTGCCAAAATAAATGGAAAAATTTGAACATGATTGGTTTTTATTTTTAACTGCTAAATGCGTGGGTATGGTCTTGTAAATTAAATGTATTAATGACATTTGAATTCTTAAAGGCACTCTTGGAAAGAACAGGCTACACACTTGATGTGACCACTGGACAGAGGAAGTATGGGGGACCACCTCCAGATTCCGTTTATTCAGGTCAGCAGCCTTCTGTTGGCACTGAGGTAAAGAAACTAAAAACTTTGTACCTTTTGTAGTAATGTACATGTGTCTGGTTTCCTAAAGAACCTCTCCATGGTTTTTACTTCATATTTAACTTACAGATATTTGTGGGGAAGATCCCAAGAGATCTGTTTGAAGATGAACTTGTCCCATTATTTGAGAAAGCTGGACCTATATGGGATCTTCGTCTAATGATGGATCCACTCACAGGTCTCAATAGAGGTTATGCGTTTGTCACTTTTTGTACAAAAGAAGCAGCTCAGGAGGCTGTTAAACTGGTAAGTTTTTTTTCCCTTCAGTCTTCATATTCAGTATCTTTAAAGTCACTTTTTTCTTACTGTGCCTGCCTTTCACATTCTCTTTGTATACATTGTAGCAGAATTCTTTGCATGTATAGTTGATGAGACTCAGGATCAATAAGGTAGTGTGGAAGAATTCCTGGTTCTTTGAAACATCTGGCCTAGTGATTTTTTTAATTTATAGGAATGTTAAAAAGTTTAACAAAGTGACTAGTAGGTAGGGATCCCATAGATTTTGGCCATATCCTGGCTGTCCCTTTTTCAAAAATACTTCACATAGACATTGTGATGGTAAACTTCTAGTTAATGAAATAAATGATTTTGTGGTTAGTGACAGTACTTGACTTAAATATACACGATATTAGGTGAGGACCTAGTGCTTTTCCCAACCTTTTTTAAAAAAATATTTTTAAATTTTATTTTTCTTTTATTGATTCTAGAGAGAGGCAAAGGGAGAGTGGGACAGAAACATCAATTGGTTGCCTCCTGCACATGCCCTGATTGGGGACTGAACCCACAACCCAGACATGTGCCCTGACTGCAACCTTTTGGTTTGCAGAATGAAGCCCAACCCAACTGAGCCACATCAGCCAGGGTGTTTTCCCAAAGTTTTTTTTAAAGTTAGTTAGTTAGTTAGTTAGTTAGTTAGTTAGTTAGTTAGTTATTATGGGAGGGAGAGACATCAATGTGAGAAACATCGATTGGTTGCACTGCCACACATTCCCCCAACCAGTGACCCTGCTGCAAACCCAGGCATCTGCCCTGATGGAATCTTTGATTTGTGGGACAACACCCAACCCACTGAGCCATGCTTCCCAACTTTTTTTTTTTTTAAAGAATTTTAATGTTTTAAATTATGGCTTATATAACTCCTTCAAATTAGGTTTATTAAATTTTGTGACTGAGGTTCCTGCATTTTATAGTTGAAGAAGCTGAGGGTTAATGGTTCCCTATGGCAGGTGTTTGTTAAATTTACCTTATCTGTCTTACATTATGTGGGTAATTCTAAGCAAACTTAAAATCCTTAGACAGGTTTCTCCTCTTAAACTTTATTTTTCCTTCCCTCACTACTTAGATATATTACATTTTAAGTCAATCCTAAAGGATAAAGATAAAAGAAGTATACTTCGTTTTGTTTGCTCTATTGCTTACATCTCTCCATTGGTGTGTATAATTGAATATGGTAAAGGTTTAGAATTTAAAAAGTTGCTGCTTGGAAGAATATAGGTTTCTTTTTAAAAAAAGAATTCAGGAGTTTGGGTATTTGTTTCTAAATCAAGGCTCATTTTTCCCTCCCTCAAAAAGTCCTGTTTTAGAGGGGGTATAGCTTGCTCATTAACTGGTAACCTTTGAGCTGTCCAAATTTTAGTTTAAGCAGTTCAGGTATAACTAAGAACTTTTTAGAGTTCTGAAAAGTACTTTAGAAATAATTCAGTTTAATCTATAAAAAAACAATACATTTTGCAAGGTAGTAATAAAGTAGCAGTTTTAATGTGGAAATGTAGTGAGATACCACCTCACTGTCAATTACTCTCCAAAAAAATGTCAGTACAGAATTTAGCTAGTGAAGTCAGACCCATTTCACTTACTAGGATACTACCTAAAGTATTAATTTTGTTCAATAAGTGTAATTATTTATTGTTATAAGCAATGATTTTTGTATTAACAATTTTTTAAAAATCCTCACCAGAGGATGCTTTATTGGTTTGAGTGAGAGAAAGGGAGGGAGGAAGAGAGAAAAGGAACATGGATGTGAGGAACACTGTACAGCTGCCTCCTGTATACACCATGATGGGGGACTGAATCTACAACCTTTTGGTTTACGTGATAATGCTTAACCAACTGAGCCACCCCACCAAGGCTGTATTAATATTTTTAAAAGGAATAATTAAATCAGCATTGGCGTAGGCTACTTAATTCTTGCTACCACAACATACTCATTATGGTAGGTCCTCACTAGAACTTTGTTTGTAGACAATGTCCAGAAACTACTAGGGTGTCCAACCTGCTTGCATCTGTGGACCACACTGGAAGAAGAGTTCTCTTGGGCCACAGAGTAAATAAATACACAAATACTAATGAAAACTGTTGAGGGGGAAAAAAAAGGTTTTAAGTAAATTTATGGTTGTATATTGGGCCATATTCATAGCCATCCTGGGTCCCTGGTTGGACACCCCTGTGACATCATTAGAGGAAGATTATATGTAATCCATTTATAACACGATTTTGAATACCAGCAAAAACACATGAAATATGTTTTGGTTTGGATAGTTGCCTTGATTTAACAGATAGTCCAAAATTGCATTGCTGTAAGCTTAGTGTATAGTATAATTATTAATATAGTTAAGTTTTTTAACTGTAATGCAGAAACTTTTCCTAGATAACCAAACAGCCATTTCGATTGGTCTGGGAACTAACTCTTACCTTAAACTTTTTCACATTTTTTTTCTGGGTTTGTGATTTAAGTCCTTATCTGGTGGCATACTTACTTTTATTACTGTCTGATGAATAGGTTTTGCACCTTATTTTGGTGCTTTTGAAAGGTACTCTTGCTCTGGTTGGTGCAGCTCAGTGGATTGAGTGCTGGCCTGCAAACCAAAAATTCCCTGTTTGATTCCCAGTTAGGGCACATGCCTGGGTTGTGGGCCAGGCCCCATTTGGAGGCATGTGAGAGGCAACCAATCACACACTCATATTTCTCTCTTTCTCCCTCCCCCTCTCTCTAAAAATAAATAAAAATCTTAAAAAAAAAAAAGGTACTCTTGGTGGTAGGGATATATATCCACTGGGATAAATTAACATAATTGCTTTTTCTTTTTGAGTTTTAAATTTTTTATTGTATTTTTTTCCAATGTCATTTAGGCTCCTTAAACCCCTCTCCTCCCTGGAACATATCGTTGCTTTTTTAAAAAGGATGTTGTATTGTGGCTAGGATTATGGTGATAATTGAATTGGGAGATTTGCCTCAATCCAACAGTAAAAATGAGGACTACATTTTTTGAGGAAATCATTCTACAAAATTGTAAAACTCATGTTGATTTGAATATATTTTGCCACTTTGTATTTATTTGTGGAAATGAGTACCCCTCCCCTAAATATATTCCTCAATGGAGCATATTTTGAAAACTACCTTTAATTATGTCATATGATGATAGTCTACTTGAATTACAATTCTATCCAAGGTGAGTTTTTATATAAGATGATTGAACTGTCATTCTAGTTGTAGATAATCAGATTGAGAAAAAACCTTTTTGCATTATTTATAGATCAGGAAAGGCTGAAGCACTGTTTTCTTTTGCTTCCCTGTACTTTAAGTGTCTTGAGTAATACCTTAGATTAAGGTATGTATTGGGGTTTATTTTTTAATAATTCAACAATGATTCCCCCCATAGATTAAAAACCGTTGCAGATTGTAAAATTGCATCTGTATTACTTGTAAAAGTGGGTCAATTGATGTTAACAGCTGAAGAGGCATGAAGTTAGAAGCAGCTTCCTAGCAGCCACAAACTTTTTAAATGACCCCATTTCCAGCCAACATCTATCTTGTATTTGGGGGGATAAAAACAATTCATACCTAAATGATGATGATCTAGCTAGGAAAGCAAGATCTAAATTTATAAAGGTGAATAAAGCTACCACTTAAGTGCTTGTTAAGGCATAGAAGCTCTGCTGGGTGCTACATTTTTACCTTTTAATATGACCTCAACCCATTCTTCAAGGTAGTGGAATTATTTTTATGCTGCGGAGAAGTAAATAGGCTGGGTGGCTTGCCCGAGGTCCTACTGCTTTAGTTTGACACCAGGTTTGTTAAAGAGTGCCTATTGTTAACTAGACATAACAAGCCACCAGTACAAGTTAGGTCACCTGATTGCCTCATTTTTTAAATTATGCAGTGGTTTAGGTGGTGGTAAAGGGAGCTCATAGTACTGTCTATACTACCAAAATATTTTTGGCATCTAACTACTTTTTACCATCTCATCTAAGGTACCATTTGAAGAATCCTAGCTAGTCTCACTGCTCTCCATTGCTTCTTTACACTCTTAACCATGCAGCAACATAAATTAGGTCACAACATTCCCATGCTGAAAACGAATAAATGGCCATATCTTAAGTTTCTTAACCTCTCTGCTCCTACTCTTCATTACCCTTCTATTCGTACTTTGCCTTTTTTATCCTTCACATAAGCTATGACCATTTCCATCTCAAGGCTGCCTTCTGTTCTGTTTTCTAATACTTCAACCAGTTATCACGCTGCAGCCTTCTAATCAATCATGTCTTAGAAGGGCTTTTCTGACTTGGAGCAGGAAGTACCCAGCTGCCTCATTCATAACGGTATTCTGAACATGATAAAATAGAATGTTTCTGAAAATACTTTTTTGACTTTTTAAATTATTTGCTTATGGCTCATCAGAATATAAGCCCTGTTTTCTAAGTAATCCCTGACAATAGAACAGTGCCGTTGTAGAGTGGGTGTTGGATAAATAACCTGACTGGCTGACCAGTGCCATATAAACCCATTACTTATGACAAGAATTTATAATATTCTCATATTAGCTGTGGGTCATTGTGCTATTGAGAGGTTTTCTGGTTATTTGCAATTGTTTATTCTGTGCTACCTTCAGCCAAGGGATTATTGTAGAATAATTGGGTGTGTGTGTGAAGTTTTTCCCGTCACCCCCTGTGGGATATTTGGAAGTACATGTAGTGTTGGGCGTTGTCACAAAGACCAGGGGGAAGGGCAGGCAAGTGTGCATATATATGTATTTGTGTGGTATGTTGCTGGAATTGGAGCCTAGGGCCACTGGTGTTGCAATGCGCATTACAGTCCTGTACACCGGTGGGCGAAAGTAGGTTTATAGTATGTGAAACAGTTTATTCTTGTTTGTTTATTTATTTATTTATTATTTGTCTTACTTGTGTTTTTTTATTGTTATTTTATATCCTTATGAATTATTTTTTAGGTAATGATGGCTGGTAATTTATCCTACTTTTGCCCACTGCTGTGTAATGGAAGTATTCTACAGAAAATGTCATTAGGGCTCATGTTACAAACACTGGAATAGTTGGTATCAATTTGCGCATTAAAAATGACTGGTTTTATGGCTACCGATGGTTTTATTTACCAAAGTAGTTGTGTGCACCAGTGTAATGTGTATAGCCATCTTGGAGAATGCAGCTCTGATGAGATAGGCCAACAAAATATTTTAGTAGCAACTTACAAATATTTAGTGGGTTTAGTGTGAAATATTTTACTATGGGCATTCAGGGTAGTTTGATTCAGCTCTTGACTTCAGAATTTATAGGACATGTGTGGCTAATTACAATTAAAGTAGAAGCAGATGGTTCAGAGGCTAACAAAGGGATGATGGGATAGATTGCTTTGGGTAGGGGTTGTTAGAGAAGGCTTTGTGATAGAGGTTTGAGCAGGACAGTGAAGGAAATAGGTGGTAACTCTAATTGAAGCAGTGTGTTTTATGGAAAAAAGCAGGAGAAAACTTGAATAAAGTTTATTTATTAAAGTAAAAATATATAAAGTCAGTGGTGGAAGTCATTAGTCATAACTACTGGGCTAAATTGTGTGATGCAGTTACAATGTTGAGCCTTGGTGTGGGTAACATGATATAAATGGCAAAATGATGAAGGATGTTTGGATGAAGAGAACAAAGGCCAGGAGAGAGGCAGCAAAAAAAAGAAGTGAGGTTAAAGATTTTGAAGGGAGAAGTGATAGGCAGTGGTATTTTGTAGGTTCTAATGCAGTTTTTACCAGTGATTTAAATGAGGGTGTAGTTGGATTGCCTTTGAAATGTTTGGTTACTTGAATTGGCATGGAGTGATAAATACTCTGGATGACAAAATCAGGATCTGAAAAGATTTTGATGGACACTCAGTTCGTACCAGCAAGATATAATTGACTGGGGATGGAAAACAAGTCCTGTACACGTGTAGTATCACATGTAAGCTGTAGTGTGAGTCAGCAGTGTGGTGTAGTTGCCAAATAAGCGGAGGTTATCATGGACTACATGTTATAGAGGTATGTCATGGACTATATGTTATAGAGGTGTGTCTAGAAATGGAAGATTAGTAATAGTCCCACTTTATTAAACTCCTCAGTCTGCATGCACAAAATTATGGTATGGGTGTCACTATTTGGTGACACTCTAGGAGGCACTTTAGTTTGCCGTGTCGGAAGGAATGATTAGCCAAGCATATAGAGAACAATTTAGTCTTGAGTGTTGTGTGCAGATAAATGAAGTGCTGTCAATTATTGTAGAATTTTTAGGGAAGTAAATTTTGACTGAACGTATAGAATTTGTAATTAAATGTTTAAAAATAAAATGGGCAGGCTTGGCAGGTAATGGCTTTGCAGCTACAAGAAAAGGTAGGAGTGAGTAACCAACCACTTTTGTATCAAATTCTAAATCTGAGATCGCTAAATTTCTGGAGATTTGGTAACTGGCTATGAGGAAGGAAAAAAATGACTTGTTATTTTGAGTCTAGAAGACAAATGTTCCAGACTGTACAACTCCGATTTTGGTGTTTGAAATACTGAAACTGCATTGATTAATGTTCAAAATGTATCCTTATTTTACTTGGTCACCTCATTGTGGTACTGAATCTGAAAGTTATAAAACTTTTTTTAAAAGATTTTATTCATTTATTTTTAGAGGGAGGAGAGGGAGGGAGAAAGAGGGAAACATCCATGGTCTAGGGAAACATTGATAGGTTGCCTCTCACATGTCCCCAACCAGGGACCTGCAACCCAGGCATGTGTCCTGACCAGGAATCAAACCAACAACCTCTAGCTTTGTGGGATGATGCCCAACCAACTCTGCCACACTGGTCAGGGCTTTGCTTTTTTTCTTTTTTTTATATATTTTATTTATTTCTTTTTAGAGAGTGGAAGGGAGGGAGAAAGAGAGAGGGAAGCATTGATGTGTGAGAGAAACATGGATTGGTTGCCTCTTGCATGACCCCAGCTGGGATCTGGCCCTGGAACTCAGTGTGTGTGCTCTGGCTAGGAATTGGCACTTTACCATTTGTAGCCACACCAGTAAGGGCAAGATCTCACTTTCTAAAAACTTTGAAACCATTATAGTGCCCTGATAAACTAACACTTCAGAATTAGGGTTTACCAGCAAATTAGAATCTTTTGTAAGGTTCAGAAGAGTTTTTGTTATGCCCTTCTACCATCTAACTCACTGTCACCCATCTGCTGAGATGTGAAGGTTATTTTTGAATTTAAGATGAAAGATTGGTTTTGTCTGGCCACATTGCTCAGTTGCTTAGAAGGTCATTCCATACACCAAGTTTGCATGTTTAATCCCTGGTCAGGACACATACAAGAATCAACCAATGAATGCGTAACTAAGTGGAACAACAAATCAGTGTTTCTCTCTGTCTCTCCCTCTCTCAAATTAATCCAACAATAAAAAATTTTTAAGATGATAGATTGGTCTTAAAAAATAAAGATTGAGTCCTGGCTGTTATGGCTCAGTTGGTTGGACTATCATCCAGTAACTGAAAGGTTGCGGGTTCCACCTCCAGTCCAGGTGTGAACAAGAGGCAACCAGTCAATATTTGTCTCTCACATCAATGTTTCTCCCCTCCTCTTTCTCTAAGAACAATGAAAAACTTCCTTAAGTGAGTATTAAAAAAAAAAAGGAATGAGAAAATTTGAGCGGGGTGTGTGTGTATAAAAGTGCATGCTTAATCTGTATATGGGAGATGGGGCATTACTTAAAGACGTGTTTATTTCTGGGTACTTTTATTTGAATAATACGCTCAGAGGGTGGTCTTTTCTACTTTATTAATGACTTTTCATTGGCAAGCCACTTTACTTTCTGTGGGTTAGCTATAATTATTTTAAGTTTTTTAAGTAAAATAATATGAAGAGTTCACTTTATAATCCTGCTAAATCTTCATGTCATTTATATTCAGAGAACACAGCCATCCTAAATATACTATTTTCTGCCTACCCTGTCTTGATTAACTGTAGCAAGGCTAGTGATAATGAATTAGAAGGGAAGAACTCTTTTATTGATAATAATGGGACCATTCATTACTTCTTTGAAGCAGCATTATTAATGTTAATAGAAATGATATAACCAATAATATAAAAACTTCAGGTTTTGGGGTTTTTTTTTTAAGAAACAAGTATTTTCTTATAGTTAACTCTTGGAACACTTGGGGAATAAAAATATGAAAGGAAAATTATACAAAATTCCTGTCATCTTCAAAATAACTGCTCTTTCTCCCTTTAAACACTGTATTTCTCCTTCCATCCTTTTTTTGATAATTTAATGCTTTTGTCAGCTCCTGTAGAGTAAATGACCAAATTGAAAGTCAGTGATTTGTCAGTAATCTAGTTGATGCTAGATCATAAAAATTTAGGGAATGTACATATCTTAAAATGATTCTATTTGGTTAACTTATTTGTGAAATAGTATATTGTAGTCTACTTGTTTGTAATCTCATGCATGATGGATTCAGCCATAGCTCTACTGTTTGCAGGTAACAACATTTCTGGCCTTTCTCTACCTACTAAATACCAGCAACAAGCCTCCCACCCCTGGCTGACAACCAAAAAAGTCTGTAGAGATTGTCAAATGTCCCTTGGGGAACAAAAATCCCTCCTGTTGAGAACTATTGGTCTGTGTTAACATAGAAGGGTGTTATTGTTGACCTTTATAGGATTTAGGGATTGTAGACTATTATAGATGGTTGAGCTCAAATCCACAAGTATGTAGAGTTTGGATGGTGGAAGTTTCAGGGAAAACATATTATTCAGAGGCATAGTAGTATGACAGCTGTTTGAGAAATGATGTAAACAGCTAAGATTATAGTATTGTGGAGGAAAAGATTTTAGGATGGACTAATATAATGTACAAGTATTTGAACTTTATCTTTTTGGTGATGGGAAGCCATTGAGATTCTTTTTCCCAATAGGCAAAAATTATGATCATTTAAAAAAAGCCTCTGGTATAACATAAACAGTAGAGAATCCTAGGGTTATTATGACCAGAGACTTGGGTAGAGTGAACTGAGTAGGTTGGGTAGGGAAGTACAGCTGTTCTGTCTGAACTGGAGGAAGGGTGTTTGATCTTTATGCTCAATTTTGAATATCTGGAGATGGAGAAGGGGACAGGGAGAGATCAGTCTTCTGACAATGTATGTTTTCTTATGTACTTGTTACGGGAATAATAGAGAGAGAAGGGCAGTTTTACTTTCACCAACTTTTGCCACAAGTATGGTCGGTCTATAAGTTGAATGAAAGTTCATATTGATTCTTTAGTTTGTATGGCTTCACTTGTGCGTACATTTAAGGCAGATTTTTCAGGTCAGGTGTGGAGGGGATTAATCAGTAATTATTGCTGCTGCTGCCACCATTATTACTACTTTGAAATTTTGAAGTGGTTTTAACTGTGTAATATAGATAATATACTTTTCCAGATACCTGAATAGTTTTGAACTTTGTTTTGTAAATAATACTGATTGGTAGATTTGTCACTTTGACAGATTGGGTTTTGCTTCTGCAGTATCTCTTCTATGGGGGATATGGTTACTTGAAGAATATATTTACATTTTATTGTAATTTTATAGTTATACTTTTACTATAATGTTTATCTACTTGTTTTTCTCCAACTTTATTACAGCTTAGTGAAATTTAAATGGGAAAGTAGAGGGATTCAGACTTACAAGATTACAAACAAGATCCTCTCTTTTAGACTTAAGTATTTGAATCTGAAAATTCTTATTGCAACTTTGTGTAAGAGGTTAAGGAGAAATGGAAAAATAAATTTAGATGCTAGTATTTATCAGTTTCCTTCGCATGAAGAAAAATGGTTGGCAGGATGGATTTAAGTAGAAATTAAGGTATTTTGGAATCAACCATTGTATCTTTAAGTTGCTGTGGACCTGATTCCTAGTTAAACAAGTTTCCTAGATTTCAAATTTCTAACAATTTTTTGCAGTAATTTAGTTCATAAACTTGTTTAGTGTGTTTTGTCACTAAACAATCTTCCTATCTGTCTCAGATTACAATTTCTTTGTATAGAGTCTTTATGGTAACTTTTCAAAAAGATAAATTATTGGGAAACATAGTGTTAAAATTTTAATTTGTTTAAAAGATTTTGTGTTTGTGTATGGGATGTGCATATCTTTCTCTAATAAGCACTTAAGATAGGATATTGTAAGTATTTTGAAAACATGGTGTACATTTTCCCCTTTCAGTATAATAATCATGAAATTCGTTCTGGAAAACACATTGGTGTCTGCATCTCGGTTGCCAACAATAGGCTTTTTGTGGGCTCTATTCCTAAGAGTAAAACCAAGGAACAGATTCTTGAAGAATTTAGCAAAGTAACAGGTAAGTTGGATTTATTTGGAAGGAGGTGCAACTTTTAATACTGAAGGTAATTGCGTACTTCTGTGTGACAAAGCACTGTTTTAAACACTACATTTATTGACTCATTGTATTCTCACTACATCCATATGAGGTAAGGAAAACAGGCACAATAAGGTTTGGGGAAATAACCTGCTGAATGTTGTGTAGTTATTAAGGAATGCAACTGGGATTTGAATTCAGTCTGCAGAATTGTTGTGCATCCCTGTTTTTGGAGTATTGTATTTCTTTGTTCATATGCATTTCTAGTTGACATTCTTGGTAGGATTGTTTGATGTGTGTGTGTAATGGTTTGATTTTTTCCCACATTGTCAGTATGGTGCAAATTCTTTGAATTGTAAAGCATTTTATAACAGTTTTGAAACGACAGACTGTTTTTATTAAAAAATTTTTTTTTGTCTGCCTAGAATATTTTAACAAATTATCAGCTTGTTACTAGTCTCAAGGAACTTTTGGAATTATTATATAATAACTAGTATGTTCTATTTCATTTTAAATAAAGCTAATCAATATCTGAGGCTAGAAAAGTGTCATTTAAAAAGTTTTTAGTGTTCACTTGCATAGCAAGAAAAATGTCTAACTATATGTGACCTATACTGCCATTATACTAAAGCAACTATGTAAAGATTTTATACCTCTCATTAATTGAAGCAAAATTGTCCTTAGATTTAATTAAAAAGAACATGTTTTTTTTTCAAATATTATTTGAATATTTGAAAGTGTTTTGGAAAGGTAAATTATCTGTTGAGTCCCCTGTAAAGAGTCCCCTGTAAAGATTAGTCATTATTTTTTTATGTTGATATTCAAGTATTAGAAAAATAAATCCTTTGATCTACTTGTTCTTGTTATTTTATCTAATTTTTCTGGAATGGTTGCTTACTTTCAGAGGGTCTTACAGACGTCATTTTATACCACCAACCAGATGACAAGAAAAAAAACAGAGGTTTTTGCTTTCTTGAATATGAAGATCATAAAACAGCTGCTCAGGCAAGGCGTAGGTTAATGAGTGGTAAAGTCAAGGTCTGGGGAAATGTTGGAACTGTTGAATGGGCTGATCCTATAGAAGATCCTGATCCTGAGGTTATGGCAAAGGTAATGGCAGTCAAGTTAAAAAAAATTTTTTTTAAGTGCTTGATAGGGGAAGGGGAAGGTTTTGGGGTTGGGGGGGTACTTATGAAATGATTGTGTACTTTTTTTAAACCATATTTTTGAAAGTGAAAAGTGTTCTTTATTAAGGCTGCAATACCAGAAATGGTACCATGGAATACTGTTGCGCACAATAGAGCATGAAAAGTGATTACAGAATTTATTCGAGGAAACCTGGCCATAATGGCATAGCTGTCACACTCGTGATAAAGTAGTTACCCTACCTGCTGTGGAAATGGTTTACTTCATTTTTGTATGGATTCCTAGAGCAATCTGAGTTTTTGAGAATGGTGCTATTAGCTTGGGTGATTTTTGTGTTAAAAGTCTTACTCCTAAAAATAGTGAATGTACTGGCCTCAGCAGAGCTGCTGCAGTTACAAGGTTTATCTATTATTAGTTATCCTGCTTCAGCAGTCAGTTGAGACATTCTATGAGAACAAACATCTCAAGTCAATACTTTACTCAGTAATGCAGTTTGCAGTTATTTTACCGTTTGTCCTATAAGAATCTCCCTTAATGGTTATAGCCTAGGAAGTAAATAAGTTCACTTAAATCAAGAGATGAGTGAAATGCCAGTGTCTACATGGTAACTTTTTTTGAAGGATAATTTTTAAAAATGTATTTTTATAGAGGGGGGAAGTTAGGGAGAAAGAGAGGGAGAGGAAACAATGATGTGTGAGAGAACATGAATGAAACTCTTGCAAGCCCCCAATGGGGACCTGGCCTGCAACCCAGGCATGTGCCCTGATAGAGAATCAAAATTGGTGACCTTTTGGTTCACGGGCCAGTGCTCAATCCACTGAGCCACACCAGCCAGGGCAGGATAAATGGTCTTCAGAACAGGTACTTAGGATTCTTTTTTCCTCTGGTCTTTTTTTTTTTTTTACATATACTGACAGAACCTTTAATATAAGTTGATAAATTGCCCTCTTGAAAACAGTACAATTTACAATTCTACCTACAGTATATAATATGTCCTTGTATATATCCATTTCTCCTTATACATGCCAACACTCATTTTACCAATCTGAGGAGTGAAAAATAATGTCTTTTTAAAATTTTTTAAGTTTTTAATTTTTTTAATTTTTATTTTTTAATTTTATTTTAATTGTTATTCAAGTACAGTTTTCTGTCTTTTACTCCCGTCCCAGTCCACCCCCCTCCTCTGGCCTTTTAAACTCTCATTGGGTTAACACTTTAGATGAAGAAATTTGGATGCTTTTTAAGTATTCTAGAAGCAAGTGATTATGTTTCTTAGTCAAAAAGATCCCATTTTATAATTGTACCTTTGAGGAGCTTTCAGGATTGAAAGAATTTATCTTAATAATCTGAACTCTCTCCTGCCTTAGCTGAAATTTTTTAAAAGCTGGTCCTAATTAGTTTTGACCACCTGTGTTAAGTGTTAAATGTTCAACAGCTATCTCAGAGGGGGTGGTATTTACATTGTTAGTAAATAACTATCTCTGTTTTAGTTGCAAAATAATTATTTAATAACTATTAGGCATGTGGTCTTTTTTGAGCAGAAGGTACAGAGTTACCATATATCCTTTGCCCACACACGAGTGGCCTCCCCCCACTGTCAGCATTTACATTGGATTTATACATTTGTTACAGTCAGTGAACCTGTACTGACACATTATAACTCAAAGTCTGGCGTTTACATTGGGATTCATTCTTGATGGTGTACATTCTCTGGGTTTGTCCAATTTGTGACATGTATTTACCATTACAATATCATACAGAATAGTTTTACTGCTTTAAGAATCTCCTTGATTTGCCTGTTCATCCTTCCCTCTCTTCTAACCCCTGGCAATTATTGATATTTTTACTGTCCATAGTTTTGCCTTTTCCCAAATGACACATAGTTGGATAGTTAGAATCATGAAGTATGTAGCTTTTTAAGCTTATTTTTCAGTTACATGAATTTGTTTCTTGTTAATGTCTTTCATGGCTTGATAGCTCATTTAACACTAAATAATAATTCCATTGTCTGGATGTACCACAGTTTATCCATTCACCTACAAAAGGATATCTTGGTTGTTTCCAAGTTTTGGCACTTAAGAGTAAAGCTGCTGTACACATATACATGCACATTTTTGTGTGTATGTATTTTCAGCTCTTTGTGTAAATATCAAGGAGTATAATATGGCTAGTTTTGTTAGTAGCTGCTCTCCAAATTGTCTATACCATCTTGCATTCCTACCAGCAATGTTCCTGTTGCTCCATATCCTCAGCAGCATTTGGTGATGTTAATGTTTTGGATTTTGACCATTCTAATAGGTATGTAGTGGTATCTCACTGTTTATCATGATTTCCTAATGGCGTGATGTCGAGCATCTCATCATATGCCTATTTATCATCTGTGTATCTTTTTTGTTGAGATATCTGTTCAGGTTTTTTGCTCATTATATCCACCTGTCAACATTCCTTGGTATTGACCCAAACGAGTTGAAAACAGTTTTATTTTTTTGCCTGATGGGTTGTGGCTAAACTTAACTTTGCAGGATGGGGTGGTGGCGGTTTGAAAATTGAATTCTTTGGAAATACATAGAGTTTCTGTTTTTTTCTTAAATTTCAGGTAAAAGTGCTGTTTGTACGCAACCTTGCCAATACTGTAACAGAAGAGATATTAGAAAAGGCATTTAGTCAGTTTGGGAAACTGGAACGAGTGAAGAAATTAAAAGATTATGCTTTCATTCATTTTGATGAACGAGATGGTGCTGTTAAGGTAAATAACTGAGGGAATTA
>PVKM010001853.1:43595-71726 GCA_004027735.1 Carollia perspicillata
CAGCTCAAAACAAGTGAAAAGCGAGCAAAAAGAAATTAACAGCTATTAAAGGAAATTCTTTGGTTAGACTTTATATTAAAAATAACTTCGTTAAAGCTTCTATTTGATTTTTTAACGTTATCATTATGTATGTACACATTATAAACTTAAAAAATGATTTATCTAACTGATTCCTTTTGTTACCTGGCTAGCAGGGAAAAGGGGTCGAGGCCGGTCCTGACCTGTTACAATGAAGACTGACTTGCTATGTGGGATTACACCAGAAGCTTGCAGTGGAGTAATGGTAAGGAAATCAAGCAACCTTAAATATCTCGGCTGTATAGGAGCATATTCTATTGCAGAAGACCTTCCTGTGAAGATCATGGAATCAGATACAGGACATTGAACTAATACTTGGACTTTGATATGAATTTCTTTAACAATTTTCTCTGCAGTGCAAGTTATTAAACTAAAGCTACTCTATTTTCCAAATGTGTTCCAACAGAAATTCTTCATAACTTCTAGCATGGTATCTTAATAAAGAATAAAGTTCTTCTCTTTAAAAAATCTGCTCTAAGTAGATTTTTCCCCTGTTCTTTTTAAATTAAGGATCCCAGCAGTGGTTTTCTGAAATATTCTCTTGAATTTGTGCATTTAAATTTTATTGCAGTGGTATAGATGAATACCATTGTTGGTATCCTTTAATTTTATTTCTGCTCACCAAGGTTAATCATGATTGTCTATATCTTTTTTATAGTAATCACTTTTGAATTGTGTTCAGATACGCAGTTTCAGGTGTAATCATCAGAGCTGGTTAGTCAGGCATTCCAGATAGTGGTTCTTTTCAGAACCTTTTTTAAAGGGTTGGTTAACTACCTCAGTAGCAGAGGATTGAACTATACCCTGTCTGTACTGTACATAGAAAAATCTTTGTAGATAAAAGCAAGGCTTGTTAAATGATATGAGGGTAAGATTTTAATATACCAAATGTAACATTCTTAATTGCCTTTAGTTTCAGAGGCTTGTAAGACTTCCTCATGACCATCATAACAGGCCTTGCTTTTGTCGTATTTTGTGGCTGAAAAAGCAGCCTTGCTTCTTCAGATATTGTAGTTATTTGGATGTATAATAGTTTAGCAAGATGTTACTTTTGTAAGACATCAGATGTTCAAAAAAAAAGTGCATCCGAACTTGTACTAAATACTGCAGTGTCCCTTTATAAAATAAAGTCAGACTAAAACTGACAGTTGTACAGCAAAGCCTGACATTTGGATATTTTGAAGTTTTTTTTCCATAAATCATAGAGATTAGTATATGGCTGTAGTTTAGCTTTTTAGGTAAAAGGTATGTTTTCATTAGTGCATTTCTTATTGCTGATCACTGCAAAAATGTGAGTCAGCTTTCCATTTCTTATGCAGGTCATGATAACTTGTAGAATAGAGTACAATCATTTGTGCTATGTTTTTAATTTTCTAAAGCACCTTGATGACAGTGAGTGTTCAGTGGTGAAGCATCCTCTATTGAATCACCCTCAAATTTTTTTGCCAAGTCCAAAATTGATAGCTTAAAAGTCAAAAGTGAAATTATAGTTTAATTAGGACTTGGTACAAAGAAATCCCTTTTCCCCTTCCCCAAAGGGATACTGCAGTTATATCACATACCCAATAGGCACCACAATGAAGATCAGAGCTTATTATACTTAAGGTTTTATACACACCAGTTTCCCCAGTAAATGCAAATTTAACAAGAAAATTAGACATGTCATATGTTCAAAATGCTCATGGCAAACAATCATTTTGCATTCCTGCAAATAAAATTGTTTTATACTGTAAGCTGGAGGCGAGTGTAACTTATTTTTGTAATAAAGTTTTTATTTTTTTTATGTGTCATTAATATAAATGTGTGTTAGTATAGAAATATTCTGGTTTAAAAACTTAGAATTTCACACATTTCAGTATGTTTATTTGTACTTACATAATTTTAGGATAGTGGTTGCCAATAGCCTGTATGTTTCACATGAATTGGTTTTTTTTTTTATGTTATCTTAATAAACCATTTTAGTATGTTGTATGTCAGTTACTGGGATAGCTGGGACATAGAGTGTAATTTAAAATTTGTCAATAAGTATTCATTGGAATATATGTAAATGTGCCTTGCCGGTTATTGAAACTTACCTACAAAATGAGTATGGGGTGACAAAAATTAGTTCCTGGTGCTTAATGAAACTTTCTGCCACTGATTTTATATATTACCCCGTGCTTTTTTAAAGTACACCTCTCTGAAATCTTAGTGTAAGTTTGAGGGCTACACAAAACATTTACATTTCATTTTGACATATAATGAGTATAATAGGTTGTGGAAAGTGGGTAAACTCAATGTAGCCTTCAGTAAAATTGAATCTCAGTGTAATCCTTGGTGCTGGCATTTCCCAGTTTCAAGGAATAAAATGATCCCATCAAAGAGGTCATTGCCATGCCTATTGGCACTTTACTGTCATACCCTTTTTAAGGGACACTGTCAAGGTGTTTTAAGTTAATTCTCAGAATTATTAGTTGGGATTTTAGGATGGGTTTGTTTGGCTTAAGTAAGAACTGCATTGTCAGAGTTGAAAGATGAACATTTTTGTGAGTTCACAAATGTGTTCTTAAAACATTAAAATATTGAAGCTGTGGGTTTCTAAGACTTATTTGGCATTCTTAATTTGGGGATTTGGGAGGGAAAACATATAAAGAAATTGTGAGCAATTGATGGGTAATGTAAACAATGGTGATGAAGTATATACACACTCAAGTGAAATTACTTGACAGTGTTCATTTGAATAACTTTGAATTCAAGCCATTATAATTTTAAAAGTAAATATCATTTGCACTGTTCTGATAATGGGTGCAGTTTTTGAGCAATATAATCAGAGCTAATATGCATGTAGTGATTAGTGATGTGAACAATTAAGTTCTGAGAAGAAATACTAACTGGTATTTTCAAACTTAAATTTCTGTAGTAAAATCATTATCAAACTTATCAGAAATCAAGGAAAACAGGCAATGCATATAAACATACTTTTGAATGTTGTGTGGCCTATAAAGCAATAATGCAATTTATATGGAATGTCATGGGATATGAGAAATGGAAATGCAAAAATAACTAATCTTTTAGTAAAAATGTCAACATGTTAAAAGGGGAATGTTAACTAATGTAGGTTATTGCTATTTGTGATTTGTTTATGGGTTCTTGGCTTTGACAGCTTCAAAGAATGGACAGATGACAAGTTAAAGAAATTTTGTATATATTGTCAAGGAATGGGTCTTAAATCCAAGAGTCAAGTCCCTTCCTTGGGGTAAAAAATGTATCTTTAAAGCATTCTGATTGTTAAAAAGGAAAACTTTAGTTACTTAACCAAAACAGACACAAGATTTTGTTTCTGCAGACTACTTGGCAAACAAAAGTGATCATCAATTTAGTCAGTTTTCAGAAAGTTGCTTTGTGAGAAAATTGTGTTGAATATATTCTTTTTATGGAAGATTTTCAGTCATTGCAACTGAATCAGCTGTTAGAAATGAAGGAGGATTTGAGCACAAAAAGCGGTTGCACATTCATGATGGCAGTTAACATCATGAGAACTTCACTGATTACTGCAAGTCTGATTTAACAAAACAAATATTTTCCTCATGATAAAATATGAAGAAAGAAATGGATTGATGGGGTGATTTGGGGTATTCACTTGTATATAAGATTTGAAAAGACTTAATATCAGGCTAGTTTGGCAGAATTGACACATTCAGAATAGCTTTTTTGACTGTTAAGTCAAAAATCACTGTTAAACAGAAACAGCAAAAGATGACCTTGTTATTAAAGAGTATGACATGTAGTCTGTATTTTAAGGGGAGAAATAAAAAGGATTTCATACTAGGAGAGGGAGATAGAGTAAATTATTGCTCTGGTTCCTACAACTACAAGAATACCCATCATGACCATTTTCTCCCCAGTGATGTACATAAAATTTTTATCTGAGCATAGGAATTCAGTGGCGGGTATAAAATGAATGAATTTAAGTAATAATACGTAAAATGAACATACTTGGGATGATGTATAGTATTACTCAGTAATCATACCACTCAATAGGGCATGCCACTATTTTTTAAAATGCTAATTATAAACCAATGTTCAAAGATATTTTTAACTGTGGGCAAATTAGTAGATAGACTTTTTGGTCTGTCACTTTTTAAAAAAGTACTTAAGATACAAGTTCTATTAGTACCACAGTCTGCCTTCAGTAATATACCTAAAATATTTTTCAGGACCAGAAGTACTTAGTTTGGAAAAAAATCTTTTTTACAAATGCAAAACAGTATTATAACTAATGCTCTGGTTCAAGATTAGGTTTTTAATGATATTAACAGTAGTCTGATAAACACTTAGAAGTCTGGCATTGAGAAACAAAAGCTTGTACTGACCTATTTTATTTAAAAAGTAATAGTTCTTTAGCTTATTTAAATTGTCTCTTACATTTATTTATCCATAGAATTTATATTTATTTCATTCCTTTCATCTCCCTGAAAACTGTCTGCAGGCTCTTTGATTTGGATTAGATGTGTGAAGTACTGTCTTTTGCCAAAAACCTCAAATTACCTGTTCTTTTCAACGTAGTGAGTTTGTGCTTGTTTGAAGATCAGTTCAAAAACTATCTGTACTATCTGTACTGCCTCTGATGTTAAGATTTTATGTATAGCATAAGGAAGCTAGCTCTGACTATATTTTCCTAAGAATAAAGACCTATTTTTGTAGCATGTCTTAGGATCTCCAGGAGTCCAAGAATTATTGTGGGTGTCCTCTATCGTTCTTCATTTATTAACAGCTTTTAAATAGACACTTGGAATCTTTAGAGCTCTTTTAATTACCCATACATTTCAAAGTAACTAGCCAATGGTAAAAACAAATTCCCCAAGATCTCTAGTGCAAGCACATGGTGGGGATATGTGTAGAATAAATTAAATGTTGGTCTTAATGTAATTCGATGATAAAAATACTCTGTGGTCATATACATACTAGTAGACTTAAATTGTAATTTTCATGCCCCACCATGCACTGTTCTTCCATTCTCTTAGTCTTCCTCTGAAGGTTTGGAAATGAGATTGAGGTTTCAAGTAAGTCAGGAAAGTGGAGTGAACAAACATTTATTTAAATGAAATGTTGCCATTTAGATGACTGCAAATGAGGTTAGGTTCGTGAACAGGTTAAAATGTGTTTCATAAAGCTAAGTTGGCAGATTATCAGAGTGGGGAATTTGTGAATGTATTTTTGGGTGGGGGTGGGGGTGTTGGCTCATGACCCTAGAATTTCTTCAAAGGGAGCAGTAGGGGTAGTATAGGCCACTTGAGAACAAAACTCCATTTAGGTCATTTAGTACAGAGATTAGTTTGTGGTTAGGATTATCAAAATTGACACTGATCATTGGAAACAAGCTTTTGTCATTTCAGAACAGTGGCAAGTTTTATAGAGGAAAAGTGTGCTACTAGGGCATTTTGTAAACTATGTTGCCATTTTGGCTCTTCGTACAGATGCCAAATGAGTACTTTCTTCTGGTTGAAACCACCACTGCTGAATAAAACTTGGGTGAGGGAGAAGTCCTAATAAACCACTATGGAAATGAGTATCTTCAGGTCAGCCTAAAATGTGTTTCTAGTACAAGCGATGAAATTAGGGCAAAGATGAGGTCATTTTCAAGTCTCGGTGAATATCTGATTTTTTTATTTGTCCATAAAATGATTTAAATAAGTTCTGGTCTGAGAGGCTGCTATATATAATGTTAATAAATTGTGATTTCCTGACTTTTTAGGCATTTAATTGTACCTGAGAAAATTCTTATGACACAAAGCATCAACTTGTTTTGGAGAGAATTTTAGGATGGCTGGGGGAATTGCAATCTTCTGGCACTTAGGAATTACAGCTAATTTTACTTTTTCAAGGCAAAAGGACAGGTTTTGGTATGGACAAGTAATTACCACAGATTAACTGATACTATGACTAGAACTTGTAAAATCTGTAGAAAAATGTAGATCCTCACATTTTGTCTTCTAAGTTATACCAAAAGGATAATATCACTCTGGTTTGGCTCTTTTAATGATGTTAATTTTAAATTGAGATGAAGGAAATTTGAGGTATGGCATTTATGTAACAACTTTTTGTTTGAACTTCAGTTTCTTGATTTTTCTCCACTTGAGAATTATAAAATGCTGGTGCTGCATCATTTAAACACAGAATTGCTAAGATGAGGTGCGTCTTTTATGTCGTGAGTAAAGAAACCTTTATGGTTTCATTTTAAAGAATATGTTTGTATTCATGTTGCTTAAGTTGGAAGCCTCAGGAATTAGGCCTTTGAAATTGCTTTAATTTTTTTAACGTCATGAAAAACTGGAAAGACATATACTCATTTTTCTCGGTTTGTTTAATACTTGCAGTGAGCTTGGAGGAAAATAATGAGCAACATGTCAAAGGTCATTTATGAAAATTGGCAGAATACACTTCAGTTCTCTGTAGTCACATGCACACGTAATACAGCGTAGTTTTGACAAAATTCGATATCCCCTTTTTCCTTTTTTTTTAAAGCTTTTATTTATTTACTCTTAGAGGGGAAGGGAAGGAGAAAGAGGGAGAGAAACATCTATTGGTTGCTTCTCACACATTTCCCACCTGGGCACCTGGCCAGCAACCCACCAATGTACCCTGGTTGGGAATTGAACCAGGGGCCTTTTGGTTTGCAGGCTGGCGCTCAATCCTCTGAGCTACACCAGCCAGGGCATCCCTTGCTTGTTTTCTGGAAACAGTAAAAAATATTACTGCATTTGCAGAAACAGTTCTTAGGAATCCTTCACCATTAATAATAGGTGTAGTTCCTTCTAGGCATTCCAACTTCATTTATAAATTGATTTAAGACATGGAAATGTTTTGTTCTAAGAAATTTTAGTTTATCTCTTGCTTTCCTGAAGAGCCACTTAGCATTTGACAGCATCAGCAAAGCTAAGGAGCCCAGCAGCAAATTCTGTAGCTCAGTTTCTTTCTGGATTTTAGACAATCATTTAATCAGTCTATTTAAATGACTACTACAACTTTTCTTTGTAGCTGTATATATAATTCCTACCTTCTTTTATTTTTTTACTTTAAGACTGGACGCTTCTAAGGATAGGGAAATTTAAATGGTACTAGGCAGGCATTTAAAAATATTCCAGATATTTTCCAGTCTGGTGGGAATTTAGCTTATTTACAGAATTAGGTTTAATTGTGGCATGTTAACTTGAAATGGGAATCAATTATTGAACCACTTTGTAACATGGAAAACTTAAAAATTTAAAGAGCATGAAATCGTCATGTTGTAAGTTAATTTGAAACTCCACATTTAAATTGTTTAATATTTAAAGAAATCAAAATTGTTTTGAAGTGAAGAAGACAGTTGGTCTTGAAATTTTCAGACAGCTTTCTTTGTATCTACTAATTGTAAGAGACCAACCTAGCCCAGTGCTATTCCTTTATGCCGATGCTCAGCTTAATTTCAAGCTGCTGAGCAAAACAGTATTGACCTACAAACTCCGTCTATACTCAATTATTTATGAGGAAGGGCTACTTCAAGATGGAATTCTTGTAGCAGGTTTTGAGTCTATAAAGCTTGTATAAGATTCTTTTGCTGCAGAGCACTTTGGAGAGGATGAGTAGTGAAGGCTAGATAACTGTAAAGTCTTGTCAATAGCTATTTCTTAAGAGTCAAACATACAATGAGGGACCCCCAAAACCCCAGAATATATTTACAAAAAGTTGTGTATTAGATGTTTGAACTTCAGTCACCTTCATAGTACTCGCCATTTGATGCAATCACCTATCAAGACTTCACTTCTCAAATAGCTTTTGAACTTGTCGATTATGATGCCTTTTAGTGCTTCTGCCAGATTTTGTGTCACCCCTTCCCATTGGCAAAATGTTTCTCTTTGGGGGTTTTTTGTCATCTGGAGACAAAAGTCGCTGGGAGGAGATCAAGTGAATAGGGAGGGTGGGGCATGGGGGTTGTGCTGTTTTTGGTTAAAAACTGATTTCAGTGTCTTTCGGGCAGGTGTGCTTGTAAATCACCCATCATGAAATGGGCAAATTCATTGAAAGAGTCTTAAAAAAAACTCACTGAAGCTGAACACAGCTTCTCACAATACCAGTTGGCACACTGATACAGATAGGTTCCTATAACACTCATCTAGGCAAGGGGCCTGCCCTCTAGAAGAGAATTTCAGTTTTTTGGAGGGAGGTTCCCCCTCATACTGTATTTTAAAGTAACTAGAGAAATGGTTGCATCCATATGAATAGACTAAACATGTACCTCCCATTTGATAGGTGGTTGGAGTTAAATTGCTTGAAAAGGGAGTCTGAATTTAAAGCATTGTCTCAATATATATATACCTCTTAATTTGAGTAGTGATGGGAAAAGGTATTATTTATCATTACATGTGCTTAATATTTTAACAAATTTTAAAGGATGTATATCTGAAAAACAAGGTATAGTACAGCATTAAAAAAGCATAGGATATGAAAGTCTGCTGCTTACACCCTACTCAATTCACAGGGATGTTGACTCCATTCTTACAGTGGTTATCTTTTAATCTCTTAATTATGAAATTTAAGCAGTATTTACCCCTTGTGAGGAATTGAGCTTAAATCTTGTTCATTACCAAACTTAAATTCAGTTGATTAACTTTATTACTCAAACTTCACTTAGTCTTTACTTATACCAATTTTAGTATCTTTTGCTCCTCACTATATATGAGGAAGCAGCATAATTAATACTTTCTTTTCCATTGTTTCCCAGTTTCTGGTAGCTCCATCTTTTCTGTGACTTTTGTGTGTGTGTGTGGGGGGGGGTATACGTTAGAGCATGCTCTTACAGTTTTCTCATTCTTTTTTCTCGCTTTAGCCCACTCCACCTAGTACCCCCATTCCCTCCATCATACCCCCACCTTCCCCACATTAGTTCATGCCCATGAGATATAAGTTTTTTGGCTTCTCCATTTCCCATACTATGCATAACCCCCCTATATATTTTGTTCCTAGCAATTCTGCTCTTTAATAAATATATTTTTAGAGAGGTGGAAAGGGAGGGAGAAAGGGAGAGAAACATCAATATGTGGTTGCCTCTTAACGTGCCACCTACTGGGGATCTGGCCTGCAACCCAGGCATGCGCCCTGACTGGGAATCAAGCTGGCGACCCTTTGGTTTGCAGGCCAGCACTTAATCCACTGAGTTAACACCAGCCATGGCCCAAGTATGCTGCTTAATCCATGTACCTTTCTCCCCATTCTTTCCCTTCTCTCTGCTGATAACACTCCATGTGGTCTCCTTTTCAGTAGTTCTGTTCCTGTTCTAGTTTTTTTTTTTTTTAGGTTGAATTGTTTATCATTGTGAGTTGTCATTTTACTGTTCATAACTTGGATCATCTTTTTCTTAGATAAGTCCCTTTACCATTTCACATAAGAAAGGCTTGGTGATGATGAACTCCTTTAACTTGACCTTATTTGGGAAGCACTTTATCTGCCCTTCCATTCTAAATGATAGCTTTGCTGGATAGAGTAATCTTGGATGTAGGTCCTTGCCTTTCATGCCTTTGAATACTACTATCCAGCCCTTCCTTGCCTGCAAGGTTCCTTTTGAGAAATCAGCTGACAATCTTATGGGAACTCCTTTGTAGGTAACTGTTTCCTTTTCTCTTGATGCTTTTAAGATTCTCTCCTTATCTTTCATCTTTGGGAACTTACTTATGATGTTCCTTGGTGTGTGCTTCCTTGGGCCCAACCTATTTGGGACTCTGAGCTTCCTGAACCTTCCTGGACAACTTACTTACTTTGCCAGATTAGGGAGGTTCTTCATTATGTTTTCAAGTAAGTGTTCAATTTCTTGCTGCTCTTCTTGTGGCACCCTTATGATTCGGGTGTTGGAATGTTTAAAGTTGTCCCAGAGGCTCTTCAGCCTCTCATTTTTTTAAAATTGTTTCTTCATTTTCTGGTTGAATGAGTATTTCTTCCTTCTGCTCCAAGTCCTGATTTTCTTCCCTTCACTATTGTTCCCTATGTATTTTTCTCTTTATTTCACTTTGTATAGCCCTTACTTCTTCCTTTATTTTATGACCGTACTCAGTCATTTCTGTGAGCATCCTTATTACCAGTGTTTTGAACTCTGCATCTGGTAGGTTGGTTGGCTATCATATCTCCTTGTCACTTAGTTTTTTTCCCCTGGAGTTGTGATCTGTTCTCTTTTTAAGAATTTATTTTTAGAATGGAGGGAGAAAGAAAGGGAGAGAAACATCAGTGTGTCGTTACCCTCTACTGGGGACCCTGTCTGCAACCCTTGGCATATGCCCTGAATGAAAACGAATGGGTGACCCTTTGCTTCGCAGTCCAGGGCTCAATCCACTGAGCCACACCAACCATGGCTGAATTCTTCTTTTACTTTGCGCCATATTTATTTGTCTAGGTGCACCTGTTAAATGTTGTAAGGGGTGGAGCCTTAGTTATTTTCCAGGGGAGTGCAACCCAGTTTACTGCATTGTGCTCTATATGTGAGGAATAGCTCGGAGAGGGAACAAGGCTGCTTGCTTGGCTCTCGTCCCACTTTCAATCACTTCCTCACTTCCTCACTTCCCACAAGTGAATGGCTCCCTTTCAGTTGCTACCCTGGTGCTGATTCCACAAGCGGGAGGGCTTTTGTACATTGTAGTACCATTGTTTTACATTGTGGGCTCCTCCTTCAGACTCTCCTGAGAGACTGGCAGTCTCCTGCTCCTGCAAACCCCATAGTTTTTACAGCCAGAGGTTCTGAGGCTTTATACCAGTGCTGGAACCCCAAGTTGCATGGTCTGCCTTGCTCGTTAGTTGTTTCTCCTGATTTATCTGCACCCGAATGTGGGACTGCCTGGTCCACTAGCTGCTTCCCTGCTGGGAACCCTGTCACCTTAGCTGTCCATCTTCACCCCTCCTATCAGTGTGGATGAGTGTTTCTTCTTTAACTTCTTGGTTGTTAGACTTCCATACGGTTTGATTAGTTGGCAGTTCGGCCCCCCACCCTCACCCCCAATTGGTGGTTTCCTCTTTTTGGGTGTGTGAGGAGGTGAAGCGTGTTTACCATTACCTCCATTTTGGCTGCAAGCTCTGCTGTGGGGTTTATGACACTTTATAAAATATTTCATAGATTGAAGATAGCCAAAGTGTAACATTTAAAATGGGTGATGGCCCTGTCTGTTGTGGGTTGGTTGGAACATCATCCCATAACTGAAAGGTCGCAGGTTTGATTCCTGGTCAAGGCACATACCTAGGTTGCAGTTTCCATCCCTGGTCTAAGCATTTATTGGAGACAACAATTCTCAATCAGCTGGTGTTTCCCTTTCTCTCTTGAAAGCATTGAAAAAATGTCTTTGGGCGAGAACAAAGAAATGTAATAAAAATGGATGATATTCTTAAAATCATAGATAATCCTATTTTGACAAAATCTGTCCTTTGGAAGGCAACATTCTAAGGTATTCTAAGGTAATCTAATTTTTAAAAATGTCCTTCATTTGCTTAGATTCATACCACTACTAAAATATGAACTATAACTTTGATAATTTTCTTGCGTTTGTAATTTTCTTTTCACTGAGCTCTTCTGATTATTTAATCATTTAGTGCTCTGTGTACTCTTGTCATTGAAGGATTCTTTTTCCATTCCATGGCTGGATTCGACCACTTAGGTTCCATAGCTTCCTCTTTTGTTTCTTTTTTAGTCTTGTTGCCATATACTCTCTGGTAATATTTTCAGAAAGGGTACATGAACAGTAAGCAGTCTTGCATAAGGGGAAGATAGTTTCACCCTTGCTTTGGATGTAGGATTCAAGCTGCAATGTCATTTTCCATTAGAACTTTTGAGTTGCTTTTCCATTGTTTTCTAGTATCCAGTGTTGCTTGTAACTATCTGATTTGAAGGCAGTTTTTCATGTTTAGGTAATCCTTTTTTTTATGCTTCCAGTTTTTGTTGTTGTCATTACTTGGTTTTCTAAAGTTTCATGAGATTCTGTGCATAGGTCTTTATTTAGCTTTTTAACTTGAGGTCTTGGGTTTCATTACCGAGAATTTTGCTTTTCATTTTTTTAAAGTTTTTCTGCTTTTACTTTACAGTTTGGATTGGAAGTTGGACTAGATTCTCTTATGTTTAAACATATCCCCCTATGCATCACCAGCATTTTATGCTTTACAGAAAATGTCATTTTTTTCTTCCAGTGCATATATTGACTTTAGGTTTCAGCTGTAGAGCAGTCTGTTCTTAGTGTATACATGGACTGCTGTGCTCACTCTTGGATTCTGAAGAGTTTTTGAAGTTACCAGTTTTTTATAGGATGTATTTAAATATTAATTCACTTGGGTTATTTGTGTGCTGCTGATATTTCCTAAATGTTTGGTGATTCTTCGTATTTATGAAAGAAGGATATTGATAAAAGTAGTCAGGTGTTTACTGGGTATCTGCATTGAGACAGCTAAGTTCTGTGTGTGTGTGTGTGTGTGTGTGTGTGTGTGTCTGTGTGTGTGTGTAGAACATGAGAGGACTAACAGGCTTCCTTAGGAGCATACCAGGCAAGTGGGGTACCCCCTCCAATGCCAGAAAGTAAAAGGCCCAATTGCAGGAGCACTGACTCCTCCCAGGCAGGTTAATAGATAACAGGGGCGGGGCCTGAAAACTTTCACAACCCTTAGTCACCTAAATTTCTTCCCCTCCGACTTGCAAACCAGAGGTCTTGCCTTTTGCTTCCCATTTATCCCTCCCATGAAAAATGGTTCCTGTTCTTGTAGCCCCCTGAGTGCAAAATTAATATGAGCCTCAGTTTATCTTTTGTACTTAAATTGTGCAAATAGTATAAAAGTGCTAGTTTCTAAACAACATGGTCGTACAATACAAAAATATGGTCTACGTTATCTTGGATTTATTAAAAAACTATATTGATCTATATTATCAGTTATATGTCATGACTCATTTAAAATAAACTGTCTAGGAAAGTTTGAATAAATCTTAAATGAAAAGAGAAAAAAAAACTCCTAGCAAGCTAATGGGTAGATAAGATGACATTTTGTGACTAAGGGTACAAATTCCATTTAGACATTTCATGCAGATGTTCTTGACTATGTAGAGCAGATAATTTTAAAAGGCTTTCTGTGGAGTGGTGCAATAATAGGTTTTGTTTTAACAAACAATTTACAAACATTAAAAAAAACTCCACTGAGCCCTGCCTGGTATAGCTCAGTGGATTCAGCGCAGGCCTGTAAACCAAGGGGGTCGTTGGTTTGATTCCCAGTCAGGGCACATGCCTGGGTTGTGGGCCAGGTTCCCTGGTGCAGGGTGTGTGAGATGCAATCACAGATTGATGTTTCTCTTCCTCTCTATCCCTTTCCCTCCCCTTTCTAAAAATAAATAAAATTGTAAAACAAAAAAAAAACAGTATATTGGACTTCCATTTAAAAAAAAAAACACTGAGCACTGTTTCGTTTTTTTCATTTCCATTTAACAGCTACTTTCATGTATACTATTTTACCAGGTAGTGAGACTATATTCCTTATTCTGGTAGTGTTCTCTCAAATCTGTCTCCTCCAGATTTCATGTTATGGGATTTAATGAGAATTCCTTTTAATCTACTTGTGGAATATATTCTTTCATACTTTTGTTGTGTGCCCCTTATTTGTTGATTAGAAAGCTTAATTAAATCCTTGAAAAATTTTCCACATTAATAGGGGAATTCAAACATCTTAGGTTAATTTGGTTATTAAGGATCATGTCAGTATCATATATGAGTTTTATTTTAAATACTTTATTTTTAGAGGGGAAGGGAAGGCAAAAGAGGGACCGAAACCTCAAATGTGTGGTTGCCTCCCACATGCCCCCAACTGGGGGCCTGACTTGGCCTGCAACCCAGGCGCATGAGTTTTTGAATAGGATTTGTGATAATGAATATTAGCTGACATAGGGAGAAGCTGACTTTCATGGTTTTTGGTACAAAAAATCTTGCATAATTTTTTTTAAGGATTTGATTTATTTTTAGAGGGGAAGGAGGGAGAAAGAAAGGGAAAGAAACATTGATGTGTGGGAGAAACATCCATTACTTGTCTCTTGTACACCCCCAACAAGGGACCTGGCCTACAGCCCAGGTAGTGCCCTGACTGGGAATTGAACTGATGACCCTTTGGTTCACAGGCCAGCACTCAATCCACTGAGCCACACTAGCCAGGGCTTGTATAATTGAATGATAATGGTATATGGACACAGAGACAAAAGGAAATTGAGGAGGAAAATCAAGCTTATTACCAAACTGGTGTACCAAATTCTATTCAATTAAAGTTGATGGATATATTAGGCATTTTTAATAAAGATTTTACTTATATTTAGAAAGAGGAGAAGGGAAAAAGAGAAACATATGCGTGGGAGAAACATAGAATGCCTCTCTCATGCCTTCAACTGGGTACCTCGCCTGCAACCCAGGCATATTCCCTGGCTGGGAATCAAACTGGCAACCCTTCAGTTTACAGGCTGGCTCTCATACACTGAGCCACATTAGCTAGGGCCATGTAAGGCATTTCGATCTCTTAGGGCTTTCCTATAAGGCTCATGTATGGTGTAGCCTATATGTGAGTATTTTCGTATTCATTCACTTTATATAAACTTAATATTTAAGTATAGGTTGCTAAAAATACTGTATATGCATTAAGACAGTTTCAGAATTTCAATGACTTACGTATTTTTCAGACTATAAGATGCACTCTCCACCCCCAAATTTGGGAGGAATAATGGTGGTTAATGCTGTTGAGTTCTGTGTACATTTACATTGGTGAAATATTATGTTATTTATATTATTAAATATTTTACCACATTCTTCAAAATTTTTTCCCTATTTTCCTCTAAAACCTAGGTGTGTATTATGGTTAGAAAAACACAGTAGATCAACAAGTTTCAACCTTTTTCATTTCATTGCACATAAACTGCTGAAATTCGGTGGCACTCTAAAAAGTTTTTTTTGCCATTCTGACAAAAGAAAATAGTTATAATTTGATTCATTCACAGCAAACAGCTATTTTGTGTTGGCTGTTGTCATTTTTTCTTTTTTGACAATCTAAGGGGAAAAGTCAATGCCGCTGAATAAATAGTTACTGCATCTTTTAAAAGTTCTTGCAGCACCCAGTGTGCCCCTTGAAGCATACCAGTTGAAAATTGCTGGCTTAGAAACTATTCTTCCTTTTATTTTCCTAATAGTTCTAGTTAAAAAACAATAAAAATATTTTTTCTTAATCATTGAGGCATTTAATGAAAGAAACAGTATACAAACAAACGTAACCTCTTTGTTCTTGAGTTTCCTGTACAAAGAGATGGTATTGGGTTGGCCAAAAAGTCCGTTTAGTTTTTTCTGTAAAATAAGACACATTTTTCATTTTCAGCAATAACTTTATTGATTTGGATATTTTGATTATGTCAGCTATCTCCCGCTATTGGTTCCTAATGGGTGGAGGCCAGGGGTGCTGCTAAACATATTGCAATGTGTAAGAGCTCCACAGCAAAGAATTATTTGGCCAAAATGTCAGAAGTACCAAGAAACTTCACAAGCCACTTTTCATACCATCCATCAGTCACAGGACTGTCTCCCTACACTGCACAAAAATTTTTTTTGCATTTCAGTGTGTTTTTACCTTTCTTGAAATAAAGCATAATATATTAAAAATGTTACCTATTTTCTTCCATCTTCAGTATTAAAATGGCTGCACAAAAATTCACTAATTTTGATGTTTTTTAAAAAAAATGCACATTGACATGACAACTGCCACAATTCAATCTTAACAAAATTGTTTCAAATGAAGTTAAAGACAACTAGGTGTTACTAAAGCAACCATTCAGAAAATAAATGAACTTTTTGGCCGACCCAATAAATTCCAATTTTTTCCCCCGGCTGTCAACATTCTGTGAGATAACAGCTTGTGTTTTGGTAGAATTCTGTCTAGAGAATTTCGTACTTCATTTCATTCATACTTTTATTTTGAAGACTTAGTTTCACAAAATATAGGAAATGTTGAAAGTTTTCATTGAGCTCTGGTTGGTGTGGGTTGAGTGCCAGCCTAAGAACCAAAGGGTTGCCAGTTCAATTCCCAGTCAGGGCACATGCCTGGGCTGCAGGTCAGGTCCCCAGTAGGGGGTGCATAAGAGGCAATTGCACATTGATGTTTCCCTTTCTCCCGCTCTTCCTCTCTGTGTAAAAATTTAATAAAGTCTTTAAGAAAAAAAAAGTAAGTCATCTTTGACCCAGTAATACCTTACATATATGAACATTTCCTCATACATTTTTGTGATAATTAGTTTTGGGGGGAGAGAGTAGGACAAATACTTTTTTTAAAATTAAGGAAATGTTGGAGCCCATATATTCTGCGGGAGAAAATTGTTTAGGTTATTTTCAGATACCCTAAATTACTGTGTTAATATTGTCCCAGATGGGAGTCATTCTGAATAACAAATGTAATTAATACATGAGCAACATGGATCTAGTTTTGTAGTAGTGGCTACGTTTTTTAATCTTCAGAATTAGTATTCACTTATCTCAAGTTTCTTAGTTCTGAAATTCTAAGCAAAACTCTCATTTGGTATAATGGTAATATACTAATGAATCTAATCAGGAAATAAAAAGCTAAATTGCTAAACCAACCTCCTGAATTTCCTTTACTGCTAATAATTCAAATATGTTCTAAATATTCTGGAGCCGGTGAATAATCCAAAAGAGTATTGACTATTGTAAGCATCAGCAACCTCTTCCCCCACTCCCTTCAGTAAACTGTCTTCAGGTGGAAACCCCACAAATTTCATTATCAGGATAAAGCATTTTATTTATTTTCAGAGAGGGGAAGGGAGGGAGGGAGGAAGAGGGAAAGAAACAACAGCCAGCCGCCTCTCTCAGGCTCCCACCTGGGGGACCTGGCCTACAACCCAGGCATGTACCCCGACTGGGAGTCCAGCTGGTAACCTTCCGGTTCACAGGCCAGCACTCAATCCACTGAGCCACACTAGCCAGGGCAGGGTAAAGCATTTTATTGCACCTTTTTTCTAGGCAGCTTGGTGGTTATGAAATGATTCCCCATTTAAATTGATTTCCCTCTCTTGTTTTTAAGAGCTATTCAAGGGAAGGGTAGCAGTGGTCTGAAAAGAAACTTACATTTTTTAAAAAAGCTTTAACTTCTTGCCCTGACTAGTGTGGCTCAGTGGAGTGAGTGCTGACCTGTTTACCAAAAGGTCACTGGTTTGGTTCCCAGGCTGGGCACAGTGCCTGGGTTGCAAGTCAGGTCCCCAGTTTGCATGTGAGGGGCCAACTGATCAATATATCTCTTGCACATCGATGTTTCTCTCCCTCTTTCTCCTTCCCTTGCCCTCTCTCTAAGAATAAATAAGTAAAATCTTTTTAAAAAATAAAAAGCTTTAACTTCTCACCCTGGCTGGTGTGGCTCAGTTGTCTGGAGCATCGTCCCATAGCCAAACCAAAGGGTTGTGGGTGGGTTTGATTTCCAGTCAGTACACATGCCTGGGTTGCAGGTTCAATCCCTGGTCCTGGTGTGTGAGATTTCAGTCTGGGCCGGTACAACAGGCAACCAAGTCGATGCTTTTCTCTCACATCAATGTTTCTCTGTCTACATTCCTCTCTATGATCTCAGATGAGGATTAAAGAAATAAAAAAGCCTTAACTTCTGTAAGTTACACAGAATCACTCTTATCTGAAAAGTTTTCATGGCACTCTGCTGGTTTAACTTTTTCTGATTATCCTGTTCTTGTCCAGTCTTATTCCTCTTTTTTTGCCCTCTATACTTGTCTCCTTGATCTCAACTGTATTCACAGCTTCACAGCACATCCACGTGGACTCCTGTTTAATGTCAGGGCTTGCTTGATCTCTGTGTTATGTGCAGGTTTGCATTTCAGCTGTTTGTATCCATTTTAGAGTGCTCTGCTCTGTCAGGGATTATGTCCTGTGAATTTCTCTTATAACATCCAGCTAGCTACATTTGATAATTTTTTTTATTGCTAAATACGCCTGAAATATCCTCTTTATCCAAGTCTTACCCTATCCTTCCAGAAGTTCAGGTCTGGATGATCTTCACATTTACAAGTCCCTTAGATCACAGGTGGCAAACACAAGGCCTGCGGGCCAAATCTGACCCTCCACCTTGTTTTTGCCGGTCCAGCACCTTGTTTCTACCTGGCAGCAGTGCCGAGTTCCTTGCCCCTAGTTAAGGAGTAGTTACATTTATATAGTCCTAAAATTACATTCGGCCCTATAAAGGCAACCACGTGGCCGATGTGGCCCCCAGTGAAAATAAATTTGATACCCCTCTCTTAGATGGTTCCTAAAGACCCAAATTTCTGAGTGGCATGTTTAATTATAATCACTCTCCTCCATATATATAGTGTACAATAGCAGTGTCCAATAGAAATGAAATGCAAGCCACATACGTAGTTAAAAATTTTATAATTTGGCCCCAGCTTGTCCTTCAGCCTAACCTTCCATTGATACTTTCTATAAAGACACTGCTTGCCTTGTCTTTGGCTCACTTTGTGCTTGGGTGAGCTCTACCACACCCTAATCCAACCACTCAGACGAAAATCCTATTCAGCCAAAATAGTCACGTTTCCTTGCTATTTAAGTGAAAACCCAAAATTTATCAAGCTGATTAAGATAACTTTAGGAGCAAAATGATGGTTTTAAAGGATCTGGCAACACTTTAAAATACGATATTCCTGTGCTTTGTAACTGCAAGAAGAATCTACAGAATCGTTTCAATTATATATTTATTATTGTTACTACCCTTCAAATTCATTTTCTGCCACCTATGTATGTGGTAATTACAATTTCCCATCCTCTGATCAGTTTCATATGCTGCTTTACACAGCTGGAAAGAAAGCTATGTAACCGGCAGAGGCTGAATATGTAAACAGGCTAAGCGAATTTAAGAATAACACTGTTATGAACATATGAAAACTCAGTACATAAAAAGAACTATTTACATAGGGATATTTGTTGGTTTCTTAACTCTGAAGCCCTACAAAAATTGCTACAATCCTGCCATCAGTGTATCTGTGAGCATTCTTGCAGATTTCTTCTTAGCCTCAAGAAATAAAAAGCAGAAAGTGGACTAATTATATTTTTCTTAAAAACCCTGGAAATACAAGTGATAGAACTGCTATCTGAACAGCTGACATAGCGTTCTTAATTATATTGAATAAAGATATATATTGAACTTCCACAGAATTGAAGATTATAGGCTATTATAGGCTATAATTTTAGCCTATAATCTTAGCTGCATAACTTCTGAAAATTACAGGCTAATGCTCAAAATTCATATTTTTAAAATGTTCATTGAGCTAAAATCCCTAAACTTACATGGTAACTATCTTTCAATATATAGAAGAAATTTTCCAATGACTTTTTAAATAAAAATTTCCAAAACTTTTACTCAAGATTTCTCCTTGGATATACTTTATTGAGTTTATTATTGCTGAATCCTTTTACCAAAATAGGAAAAGTTACTATTTAGTGAAGATAAAAATTTATTTTAATTATTTGGTAGCATCACTACTAGAATTGGAATTAAAAGTACCAATATTAATGATTTTAATAATTCTGAACCAAGCTTAGTTGCATGGTGGTTTATATGTGCCATGTCAAAGTGCTTTCATTTTTATGTTATAGAATATAGCCTACTGAGAGATAAGAGGAAGGATTGCAAAGTCCAAAATATTTTTCGAAGTTATTGAAGTCGGGTGAAAGCTATACTTAAGCATCTGTATATAATTAACATTTTTCTTTTTATGAAAGAAAGCCATTGTCTCTATCTTTAACAACAAATAAAGTGGAATGTTTTACTTAAAGGGTAACTTTTAAAAGAAGATTTAAAAAAACATTGGCATCTTTTACAAGATAATAGTGGTGTTAGATTGTAAGCACCTTTCCAATTTTTAATATTTATCAACAGGCACTTGGGTATATTTTCAGTTTCTAATCAGTTACTAAATAATTACATTTTCTGAATTTATGACCAACTACCTATTAACATGAAAGTGAAGTTCAAGAGGATGGTTATTCCATCCTATTTTAGAAACAAAATGACAAACATTAAATGCTTAAATGCTTGGTGCTAAGAAGAGACTACCCAGAATTTCATGGTCAAAACAGCTTTTACCCAGAGAGTATCTGTTTGAGGTACTGGTTGTGTAAGATTGTAGTTCTTCAGATCTTCAGGCCCATTTGAGGTTTTATTTCATTGCCACAAAAGGGGGAGAGGCATTAACTATGACGGTAATAACTGCACTCTGAACATACCAAACTCCTATTCATAAAAATTCCTAACGCCTGGAATAACACATTCTCTCCATATGAATGAATTCCTGTTTTGAAAAGCCAGGAAAGGGATATTTCTTGAAGTAAAGAAGGCAGTTCAGTGGTTCCTGAAGGAAAGCAGGCACTATTTCCAGAGGTTGATACATAGGGACAGGTTGTAAGAGAAGAGGGTGTTATGAAATATAAAATTAAAAAGACAGAAAACTGTACTGAAAAACTATTTTAAAAAATTAAAAATAAAAAAATAAAAATAAAAAAAAAACACCCCCCCCAAAAAAAAATATAAAATTAAGACTGCAAAAATAAGACCACAAAAGCTAAAATATGAACCTTAGTGCTTTGAGACATGGGGAGAAAACCGGTTTTGGAAATGCCAGTCCTGTGGTAGGAGAGAGAGAATGCTCCCAAAATTATAGGAGGCATCCATGAGAAGTAAGAACTGAAATTGCTCCTAGGGATAGCTTGTATGTATTCGTTTATCCTTTACCTGACACTTTTAGGCCATACACATAATGGCCTTCAACAAACTGGTGTATATTCAGGGTCATCAGAGATAAGTAGGCCTAACTACTGGTATTCAGGTATTCAACACCACCTTTTCAAATTACTTTACCAATATAAAAAGCAATTTATATAATTTGGTTGGTTAGGATTTAATTATGAGAAAGCATTTTTATAGTTAACATTGCCTAGTGCTGCATAACTTCTGAAAGTTAAGTGAAAGCAGAGATAAATCCTAGTCTTTTATTGCCTTCCCAGAGGCCTCTCCAGAGCCTCATCAGTTGAAAATTTCCCTGTGACATCACCTGTCATTTAAAAGAAAAATCCCGGGTCCTTTTATATAAATATGCCCTGTATGACACATTTTTCATGAATGACATATCTTCTTCAGTATATTGTAAGCCTTTGGAGGTCAGAAAAAAATGCATCTAAATCATTGTACCTGCCACATCTAGTACAGTGCCTTACACTTACATGCTAATTCATTAAATATTAATTGAAATAATGAAGATACTACTGTAGTTGGACGTTTGTGAGCCCTTTAGGTGAATGCATTATCAACTATGTTTTACTTTTTATTGTTTGAAAATATACCCTTAGCACACATAATTATGGCATTTATGAAAAATTTGCATATTTAATTGTACTGACTCTCCATGACTAACATTAGTGGAACCAGTACTGTCTAGTTAGGTATACAGTGCAAGCCACAGATGTAATTTAAAATTGTCTAGCCCAGACTGGCATGGCTTGGTTGGGTGTTGTCCTGCAAAGCGAAGAGTTCCTGGTTCCATTCCTGGTCAAGGCCTATGCCTGGGTTGCAGGTTGGATCACTGGTTGGGGCACGTGCAAGAGGCAATTGATCAATGTTTCTCGCTAACATTGATGTTTCTCTCCTACACTAATGTTTCTCTCCCTGTCTTCCTCCCTCCCTTCCCCTCCAAAAATAAATTAAAAAATCTAACATTTTCTATTTAGAACATTACCAAAGAAACACAGGTTAATTTATCTTTCAGCACATTAGTTCCACAATATCTTTTAACCTATTATCAAGTTTTAAAATTTGAGATGTGGCCTTGGCCAGGTAGCTCTGTTAGAGCATCGTACCAATACACCAAGGTTGCAGGTTCAATCCTTGGTCAGGACACATACAGGAAACCAGAGAATACATAAATATGTGAAACAACAGATGTTTGTCTCCCTCTCTCTAAAATCAATAAAAAAATCTTTTTTAGTCATTAAAAAATCTGGTGTGTATTTTACACTTACAGCACATATCTGTTGAAACTAGCCACATTTCAAATGCTGAATAACCAGACAATGGCTATTAGCTATTGCATTGGACAGTGCAGGTGTAGAATTTAAGGGCAGACAATAAAGCTCTTTGGGCCTTAGTTTCCTTCCTGTAAGGTAACTTACATCTTTGACTTCGTGTCATCATCATCTTAGATCCAAATAAAGCTAATTGGTTTGCTTATTTTTTGTCATGTTCATAAATCCATAAAATAAGAAACCTTTTTGTATTAAGCATTGGTTAAAGACATTTTAATAGGCACTTTCTATCCAATATAATCTCTCAAATTTATGAAGAAGATATTTCTGTTTTAGAGTTAAGGATACAAGAATTGAGATAGATCAAGTTAACCTTGCTCAATGAAGTACTCTAGTAAAAGGTGGAGTTGGTTTTAGAAACAGGATTGATTGTGGATATCCCATATCCCCACTGGAAGTTCTGAACTTTTAATAAAAGATTAGAAAAAAATTTCAATCCTGTGTGTGAGTGTTAAAGTGGGTACTAGATTATAAGGTTAAAGAGAAACCATTTAGAAAATAACATGAAGTAATAATATTCAATATACACTGTAATTGAAAAAACACTAATAACTTTCTGAATGAAATAAAGTTTTATTTCATTAAATGATGTCTGTATCAACTAGAAAATTTATTTTTCTTGGTTTAGGTGTGGATTTCAAAGAATTGTTTTATGACAAATTTGTTTCCATTTTTTACTTTCCTGAACATAAGAATAATATGAAGATTTAAATTGCCTATTGTCTAGGCAATTTATTAGCTTATTCTAATTGCCTCTGCTAAGAAAACTATGGAAAAGAAGTCTTAGTTGATTGTTGTAAAAATGTTTACTTTGAATAGAACAGAACATTAGATCTTTAAAGAGTTCTAGCTGTCAGTGAAAAGTTGAACAGTAATTTCAGAATAGGCCCTTAAGGAAGCAAAATTTTTAAGCAGAAAAAAGACTGGCAATGTAACTTCCTGGAAAAGGTTAATAAAATAACTTAATTATAAAGTACTCAAGTTCAGAGTAGACACTTGATACATGTAGATTAACTCAACATACACCTTTTATTTGAACTTAAGCATAACAAGGGTTTATAGATAGTTCAAATACACTAAAAAGGCTGCAAAAGTGAAATGTATAAATGTTTAATTACATATATATCAAAACAAAAATAGCATTAAGCTTCCCAATGATGTTACATAGCTGTCTTTTAAATGGTTTATTCAGAAGTTGTAGCCCCAGCTGGTGTGGCTTAGTGGCTTGAGTGCCAGCCTGTGAACCAAAGTTGGTCCCAGTCTCAATTCCCAGTCAGGGCACATGCCTGGGTTGTGAGCCACCTCCCCAGTAGGGGGTACTGGAGGGGCAACCACACATTGATGTTTCCCTCCCTCTCTTTATCCCTTCCCCTCTCTAAAAATAAAATCCTTAAAAAAATTGTACGACATGAGTGTATTTGTGATGTTAACACCTAATGATTAAGGATCAATGAAGTAGACACTTCGATATACTGTTGTGGACCATTCTAGGAAGAAATTTGACAGAATGTATCATGTTTTTACTCTTAGATCCAGCAATTGTATAGATGTTGATCCTAAGGAAATTGTTAGAAATGTGTATAGATTTCAGATCAAGGGTGGTAATAATTATATTAAAGAGATTAAGTAATTAGCATTAACAGAATAAAGGTACATTCTAATGGAAAATGCATCGTTAAAGTTGGTCCATGTATTTGGAATAGCAACATGGGAAAATATTAATGAAACTATACGTACACTATGTTTTTTTTTAATCATATCTGAGCACATCTGTCTCTGCTCTTGGGGCGCGTAGGGTCTTAAGTAGGAAAAATGACAGGTAACATGAGCACACCAGCTCAGGGGTTAGAATGGCTTCAAATCCCAATTTCGCTAACTGTATGATTTTGAGCAAGTTCCTCACCGTCTCAGTAATCTAGCTATAAAATAGGAGAAACCAGAGTGCGTATTGTACTGCCTGAGGTGAATGTGTGAAAGTTAGCTTATCGCGCCGCCCAAATTTTACTTATAACGGTAAGGTTTTCCTGTATCTCTGAGTAGCGATGACCACACTAACTAAAAATTTAGTAAAGCGAAAGCCCCACGAGACTACAAGGGGGCTTGAACCTAACTTGGTATACCTGTCTCATGCAAACATTTGGATTTTGGCTAGGCTCTTGGGTTTGTCGGGAACTGAGCTCCACCTTGTCCACGAGCGTGCAAACGACGCGCTCTCGCAAGTGTTGCGGCCCAGTGGGTTTGACTTGAACGTAATTCAGAGTCTAATTACTCACCCACGGCCCCGCGCAGAACTAGTACTCAGAGATGTCCCTCCCTTCTTCCCCTTGGGGCAGGACCCCATGTTCCATCCCTCTACGGGTTCGCGTCACAGAGACTACAGTCCCCAGCAGCTCTTTGAGCTGGGGCGGGGGCGGGGGGCCCGCAAGCAGGGCCCGGCAGCTGCGGGGGAGGGAGACTGTAGTTTCTCCTGTGTTCAGACACAAAACACTCTCTTCGCAATACAGGGGGGTTACTGAGTGCTGTAGCTGCAGTTTTACCCCCGATTTCTGAGAAAGGTGTCTTGCGTGTGCGGCAGGATCCTTGGGAACGCCGTGCAGCTCCGGCCTGGACAGCGCAGCGGCTAGACGCTAGGGGGTGCTCCCGCGGGATGACGACCTCCGGCACTTCTTGCGGCTATCCGCCCAGCCCGCGGCTGCGCAAGCGCAGCAGGGGCCTTGGGCGGGGCTTTGGGCGACTGCAGCCGGCAGGGAGTCTGCCAGTCGGCGGCTCTATGAGTCGGCAGTGTAGGAGACACTGGAAGTTAATGGGGGTGGCCTCGATCTCAGCCTCAGTCGACAGCATAGCTTCACAGCCACGCCAGAGATGGTCCCCTGGGTGCGGACGATGAGGGAGAAACTGAAGCAGAGGCTGCGGCTGGACCTGGGACGCGAGATCTGTCGCCAGTACCCGCTCTTCTGCTTCCTGCTGCTCTGTCTCAGTGCCGCCTCACTGCTCCTGAACAGGTAACGCCGCAGTGCAGAGCCAGCCGGGCGGCTGGCGGCTGCTTTCCGAAACCGGCGCCGCAGGCCTGTGTCGCTTGCCTCTGTAGATGCCAACCTGGGCTGCGTAGCTGAGGGGTCTTGGGCCGGCCGCGAGGCCTCTGGGGAAAGCTGTCTCAAGGAGCCGGACCGAGAATCGGGGCCCCGGAAGTGCAGGCGCTGGTTGAGTTCAAGTGTCCCCTTTCCTTAGGCCTAGTCTGCAAAGCTAGCTGCCCTCGATTCTTACCTTTTTACCCAGATGTTTTTCAGAGGGGTGCAATTTGTATGTCCAGCCCAATTCGAGACCGCACCGGGGCGGACCAGTCAGCTCACAGCGTAGGGTTCAAGGTCCTGCGGAAGCCGCAGTTCAGGCAGACTCCCCTGGCTCTCTCACCTTGCGCACACCGACGCGTACAATCAATCTCACAGCTGAAACTGTCCCTCACTGTTGTTGGTTAAACGGGCGGTCACAAAGATTTGTTGAACCTAAGTCAGAAAGCAAATTGGTACCTGCCTCAACATCTCTAGAATATTCCTAGAAGAGAATATTCTAAAAGAATATTCTGAAAGAGAAGACCGAGAGTTGAAACTGGTAAATTCAGTTGACGTTTTGAAATTGGAAGGTTCTGCCCCTGAAATAAACTTGTAGATTTCTGTCATTTTTTACTACTTACAGAAAAGGTAGCGATGGAATAGGCAGTAGAGGAGAACTTTTCCTTTAAAATTATTTCCAGATTTGCTTTTGGTGGAAAGAAGCCTGAGATAGTTGTCAGCGACAGCATCTGCGTGACGTTTTCTCTTTTAAGGTTGAGCAATCAACCTTACTCTTTTATTTTTATTGAATTTATTGGGGTGACATTGGTTAATAAAATTATATAGGTACAATTCTGGAATATATGTATATCGTATGGCATGTTCATCACCCCAAGTCAAGTTTCCTTTCATCCCAGTTTATCCCCCGTTTACCCTCTTATACCTTACCCACCCCGCCCCTTTTCTGGTAATCGTCACTCTGTTTTCTGTGCCTGCGGTTTGTTTTTTCTTCTTTGTTTTTGCTTAATCCTTTCATCTTTTCACCCACCCACCCCTACAACTCTTCTCCCCTCTGAAAGCTGTCAGTCTGTTCTCTGTTTCTATATATTTTGTTAGTTTATTTTGTTAATTAGATTCCACATATGAGTGAAATCATATGGCACTGTCATTCTCTGACTGGCCTGTTTCACATAGCAATACTCTCCAGGTTCATCCATGCTGTTGCAAAGGGTAAGATTTCCCATCCTGTTTTTAATGGCTAAGTAGTATTCCACTGTGTATACTACTCATGTGGTTCTCAATGTACCACAGCTTTTTTATCCACTCACCTACTGATGGACACTTGGGCTGCTTCCATATTTTGGCAATTGTAAATAATGCTGCAATGAATAGAGGGGTGCTTACGTTCTTTTAAATGAGTGTTTCAGATTTCTTTGGATATATTCCGAGACGTGGAATTGTTGGGTCATAAGGCAGTTCCATTTTTAATTTTTTGAGGTACCTCCATACTACTTTCCACAGTGGGTGCACCAGTCTGCATTCCCACTAGCAGTGCAAAAGGCAACCTTACTTTTTATCTTGAGGTAGCTGGTCCCAGAGGATAGAAACAGGAGTGAAATCACAGGGAATTCAGTAACTTAATTTAATCCTAAATTTTTCTTTTGACTGTTGATGCTTCGCTTTCTTATTAGTTGATTCTGGATTTGTATACTATTAGGTTTAAATAGCAATTGATATTTTACTGGAATATGTGCTTTGATTGTGATGGTAAGATGTCTGTAGGAGTATTGAAGAAGTAGAATCCTTAACAGAGTACAAACTAATTATTAAGCAATTACTTGCTTTTTGTCATCTGGAAGGTATTCCAAGCTAGACTAACAGGTTTAGTATGAAAGACATGTAACTTTATATGATTATTAAGTTTTGTCCAGGGATTCTTACTTTTGTCCTTTGAGAGTCAGGTCATTTTAGGTCATCAAGGTAGGACAACCACGTAGGAGCATGTTGAACTAGATTTCTGAGCTTGCCAACTTAAACATAGTTTTGATGTTGTTAAGAAGTCCTCGAATACTATATAATTTGTATACCATATCATCTGTACACTGTGTCTTTATTTGTATTCAAAGAAGGAAGGAAATAATACTTGACTGTTACCTCCAAGTGGTTGAGTTTATGACTGAAATTGCTTTTGCATGTGTTTTTTTTTTGATATATTTTATTTGTTGCTGTTGTAATCAGCAGAAATGATCTTAAGCATTAGTTTTTTTAAAATTTATTTTAATTAATTAATTTTATTTTTTAAATATATTTTATTGATTATGCTATTACAGTTGCCCTGTTTCCCCCCCTTCACTCCCCTCCACTCTGCACAACCCCTCCCATCCACATCCCCGCCCCCTGCCGCCGCTGCCCCACTTTAGTTCATGTCCATGGGTCATACATATAAGTTCTTTGGCTTCTACATTTCCTATACTATTCTTACCCTCCCCCTGTCTATTTTCTGCCTACCATTTATGCTACTTATTCTCTGTACCTTCCCCCCCTCCCCTTCCCACTCCCCTGTTGCTAACCCTCCATGTGATCTCCATTTCTGTGGTTCTGTTCCTGTTCTAGTTGTTTGCTTAGTTTGCTTTTGTTTTATTTTAGGTGTGGTTGCTAATAACTGTGAGTTTGCTGTCATTTTACTGTTGATATTGTTTTATCTTTTTCTTATCTTTTTATCTCATTGATTTGAGTCCCAGTTTCCTTCCCATCACTATTGGTTCCCTGTACATTTTCCTTTATTTCACTTATCATAGCTTTCATTTTTTCATCTAATTTGTGACCAAATTCAACCAATTCTGTGAGCTTCGTGATCACCAGCGCTTTGAACT